>JACCPG010000852.1:0-26814 GCA_016069955.1 Drepana arcuata | reverse complement strand
GAAGAAAAACATCGTGAAGAAATCTGCATATACGAATGCGAAAAAATTCAAACTGCTAAGCAAGTACGTTTTAAGATTCTATCTACCTACACAGATAAATAAAATTGGAGTGTTCGTTTGTAATATTAAAATAACGGCTTTTTAATAAATGCATATTGATCACACGGGCGTGATTGTAAAGATGAAGAAAGGCATGTTACGTTGGTTTGGACACATAGAAAGGATGAATTAAGAAGGATTGACGAAACAGATATACAAAGCAAAAGTGTGTGCAAGAAGAGGCAGAGGAAGACCACGTTCCAACTACCTGGATCAAATCGATCGGACGCTCAAGGATGGGAGCCTTCTTACAGATCACATTATGTGCGCTATGTCGTTACTTCTCTTTGTACTTAGCACTGGAGACACTGGGGACACTGGGATACCTACGTGGGTACCAATGACAGCTGGCGATCACGTGACCTGGCATGAGCTACTGTCAATGAGCGATGTGTTTGGGCTGTCAATGAACGATTTATATTCGCTCGTTTAGTGATTTTATAACTAACTTTGAGATAGGAGAGGCTTTAGCCCAGCTGTGGGCTTAGAAATGTCAAAAAAATACATATTTTAGGGCATATGTTTCTGATGAGGACTAAAAGTTTATCTATGTTTGTTTTAATTGTTCTGCAATTTACAAGAGTACCCGAAACCGACGTGCATGTATGAAGAGACTGATGAATGTGGACGAAGCGAAAGAGGTATGTCAGTCTAGAGAGAACTGGCGATCTATACTCTCTGCCTACCCTATGTATGTATGAGATATCTTCTCTTCTATATTAATATACAGAACTCCACATTGAGCTGACTCGCCATTGGTTGCGCAACTACCAGAGTGGTGGAACTTACATATACCAACATATCTGCGTACCGTTTATATATAAAAAAATAATCTATTAAATTTAAAGAAAGAAGTTATTTAGCATATCCATATAAACACTTAAGCCATGTTAACAGGAAAAGCGAGTTATCAAAATCCGTTGGAAATTTGTTTCTAAATATATATTATAATAAATGTCAAAATACTAATGTGGCCACATACATTTAATGGCTTACAAGCCGGTTATATGTGACGTTCAATGACAATTTACATACCAACGGGTACATATCATCACGCCGAGTCCCTAACGGGGTACAGTACAGGTTCATAAAAACTCATTGGTACAGTCGGGATTAGAACTTGCGACCTTTGTCGCAAGCAACTGCTCGAACCACTCGGCCACCAGGGCTCTATACATTGTATACATATGTCTATGTATACAAGTAATACCGTTGTCAAGTTACCATAACACAAACGTTGCTTAATTCGGTTTGCTATGTCAATTTGTCCTAAGGTATTTATTTATTAGTTTATGTGTAAATTTCCACGCGTTCCCTAAGGCTGCAAGGGTGTCTAGGAGTAAGGCGAAGTGTAACAACACCCAATTCTCGCCAGATATATATTTAGGTGATAACGTAATAGACGGTGTGTCCGTAGCGGTTTCTCAAGCACGACTATACATACGTCTTTGATGTTTAATGTACATACATGAGTGATATCACGGGTCGTACCTTGCAAGTAATATTACTTCTCTATACATATGATCACGCAGAGTCCCCTACGGGGTAGGCAGAGAGAGTAGCCAATTCCTTCTAGACTCTCTAGCAGGCACAGTTATTTAGCCACGATTAACATCTCAATTGCTTACAGCGCCATCTTTAGGCAATGTAGCAAACTTGGTGATATGAACTGCGAACGCTATGCACAATCACGCGCCGCAAAGGGCGCGCATTCGATACGCATTCTATTTTAGTTCAAGGGCTTACTCTTTTATTATTATTTAACACTTTAAAAGCGTGGGAACCCGTCATCAACTGGATATTTTTAACGCCTTTGCGAGACTTCTATACAAATGAACAGTGTGAGCTTAAGTCAGCACGGGGCCTGTACCAAATTCTATTGAGGGAGCCCTGGCTCGCGTGTTGCCTGCCACACAAAGATTGCAAGTTCGAATCCCCACTGTAACAATGAATTTCTGAACTTAAGTAAAGTGATTAGTCACAATACGAGCTTTACGGTGAAGGAAAACATCGAGAGCATTGCATACGTTTGAGAGGAAATTCAAAGGCGTATGTATAGTCGTGTTTGAGTTACGGCGATGGACTCGCCATCTGTCACGTTGGCACCGATATTTCTGGTGGAAAGTGGGTATGTGGGTGCTTACAACCTTCGGGAATCCCAATGGGAAGGCGTTTAGATAAATTATTATAAATGTAATATTGGTAACTTTGTATAAAGTTGTTGGATGCGGGTAGAATTGAACAATATATAACGTACTATAATAATAAATAATAAATAAAATATAACGTACTAACGTACGTATAACGTACGTACGTATATAACGTATAACGTACTTTAGTACAGAAATAGAATTACTTACCGGAGTTTATTCTACATTGTAAAGCTCATGTTATAAATCACTGAAAGTGATTATACACAACAACCGACAACAAAAACATTTTTGTACAGTCGGGATTCAAACTTTACAAGCTATGCTTAATTTGGGACTATGTAAATTTGTGTGTAATTGTCCCAAGGTATTTATTTTAAATACACTACCAAACTTTGTAAGCCTGTATTATTGCAAGAATCCGCTTTGCGACACCAGAGCAGCCCAACAGGCGGACATTCCTGACTTCATCCATAACGCCTTTATCTGAGACAGGCGTCCTTATAACTTACACAGCTCGAGCCAGCCAGTGGAGTACAAGTTGTAAGAGTTAGCGGTTAGTACCACCGACCAATAATCATATTGTAAATCAATCATGATGTATTTTTAAACCTTTTATCAATATCCTATTTATTCATGTAAACTATTAAGTCTTGAGTATAGTGATCAGTCTGACCACTTTAGCTTTAGCACACATCGAGAGGAAAACTGCATACATAAAAATAATAATATATCCTCACGCCTTCCCACAAGGGTCCCCGAATGGGTAGGCAGAGGTGTATAGGTGCCAACGTGACAGATGGCGAGTCTATCGCCGTTACTCAAGCACGACTATACATACGCCTTTGAATATCTTCTCAGACGTATGCAGGTTTCCTCTCGATGTTTTCCTTCACCGTAAAGCTCGTGGTATGACTAATTACTGTACTTAAGTTCAGAAAAAACTCATTGGTACAGTCGGGATTCGAAGTTGCGACCTTTGCGTCGCAGGCAACTGCTCGAACCACTCGGCCACCACGGCTCATATTTGAGACTGCATACATTTGAGAAGATATTCAAAGGCGTATGTATAGTCGTGCACGTTGGCAGCTAATATATATCTCTAGCGAAAAGTCCACCTACCCCTTTAAGGACCCTTGTGTTAAGAAATCAAAGTCAAAATCATAATATATGCCTAAATGGGCACTTATAAAACGTCGAAAAAGGTGCACGGTTCGGGTTGGTCGTTTCCATGGAGAAGAACCGGCAAGAAACTCCATGGTTAATATTTTCGAATCATTTGGTATACAATAAGAATATTATTATGTTACAGCATTAGTACTTAAGTATGGGGGAACAGCGTAGTCCCGACAATAGGTCGTTTATTAAGGAGAAGAGGTAAACCCTACTAATATTATTAATGTGTAAAGTTTGTTTGTTACGCTTTCACGTAAAAACTACTTAACTGATCGTCATAAAACTTTGTACACATATTCTCGGAGGTATTAGAAGTAACATAGGATACTTTTTGTTGAAAAAAAATGTTTTTTTTTACGAAAGGAAAAAAAGCTGTCTACGCCGACGAAGTCGCGGGCACAGCTAGTTATAGAATATATTCTTTAATCTTCGATTAAATCGCAAATGACAAAAATATCCATAGTTCAACCTGTGACACCGATCGCATATAAATTGCGCCACACGAGACCTCAACACGGTAGGTCGCCCACGCAAATCTTTGGCGTTCCTTAAGGCAGGAACATTTGTCTACCTGTCTATCGGTTGCTAGGACAATAGTGCAGATAACAACCTGTATTTTAAGTGTTTGCCAATATTTCTAAAATCACCCTACCATACGTTACGAGTACCCGAAATGCATGTATGAAGAGACTGATGAATGTCGACGAAGCGAAAGAGGTATGTAAGTCTAGAGAAAACTGGTGTATACTCTCTGCCTACCCCGTTAGGGTCCACGCGAGTCCCTCACGGGGTAGGCACACAAAGTAGATATATACATATATTATTTGTTAACGGTTCTCGTAAGTTTCTCAGAGCTAGCAATAGTCTAACTAATCACGCAAAGCGATTAGCTAAGCATTAGATGTGCACGATGATAAAAGTTCCAGGTGGTCAATTGTTATTCCTCGCATGCTGACGAGATCCTCCGACCAGATGGATTCCGAGATATCTCTTGAATATAAACACAGGGATCTGCATCATAGCGACATGGCGGAATGTGCAGAGGTGCGGACAGGATAACTGGTGAACATTTATATTACTATGTTTTGATGTCACCCAATAAATCGTTAATTATGGATTATGGATAGACCATAATACATAATTAAGTCTAGAGTACTGGCGCTCTACATACGCTCTGCCTACCCCGTTAGGGACTCGGCGTGGTGATATGTATGTATGGATGGATAGACCACGTTTATATACATATCTTGTGATCAAACCATTGCTCATAGGGCTCGTAATGAAACGGCAAGAAGAATTCCCAAATAGTTTTTTTTATTGTCTCACTTAGCGTGAGTTCCGGGAACTTTTGCTATTTAGCCGTGAAGTGGAAATAGAAAGACAGTTTATTATTATTATTAAGTATCATAGTACCTACCTCCTAGAGGAACACAGTTAGTTGGTATTTTGCTTACCTTTAAAGTCTTCTGTGTAGGTAGTTTGAACTTTGACGTGTATTCTCTTAAGGGAAGACCTTGGGCAAGGGCTAATTATCTTTCCTATGAGTATAATACAAGTTCATCTTCCTATATTCGGCAGTGCAAGGCAATGGTATGGCAAAAGCGGGCGCGTTGGCGTCGTAATGCCAGGGTTCCATTGCTTACTTGTCACGGTAACTTAAGTTTGGACTAGCTGCCTCCCGCGGTCTTGCCTGCACATAGACGATAAGAGTTTGATCTCACTTAGACGGTTTGGCGGACGCTATACGCTACGATACAAATAATCCCTCGTCAGTCACGTTAATACTTTAATATTTAATTCCATCGCATAAGGTTTTTCAATTATTAAGTCTTTTTATAATACTTCAAGGTTTCCGACAGGGGTCCCCGGAGTATGCAGAGATATATTTTAGGTACCAACGTGACAGATGGCGAGTCTATAGTATATTCCCGAGAAAAGAATATAGGTAATGTTAACTTAATAGAGCGAGCCTCCGCAGACAAATGTGTGCATATCAATCAACATTAAGCTCTAACAAAGGCCCACAAGGTCGACAGTGGGCGGGCGGGTAAGCCCACTACTATACCTGTTGTATTTACTTGATTGAGATCTTATTTTATAACTTCACTTCGTATTGTAGGTACCTGCGTGGGCGCCATTGACGCAGTGTTCTACTGGAGTGGACATTGGACTATTTGTAGTAACAGTTGCGCCACGGATCGAAAATTGCTTCGTTATTCACAGTAAAATAATATATAATATCCTCACATCTTCCCACAAGTGTACCCGAAGGGGTAGGCAGAGGTGTATAGGTAATACCCACACACCCACTTTCCGCCAGAGGTATATTAGGTGAAGAGAGCTACTTACAGATCAAAATATTTGAACCAAATCGGTATCCCGAGGCAACGTTCGAGAAGACTAGCAGCATTGCCACGCTGGATAGCAATGCTGGTTCTCTGAGCGAGATATGTTCCAGCCCGCCTGTCACGAGAGGACTCGATTAGATATATATTACAAGAAGGTAGGAGAGCCGCATTAACATATATATTATAAACTTTAAGTTACAACTCAACCCTTCAAGTCCGAGACAGAGATTGAAGCACAAGAAATCATTTTCAACTTTGGCCCACTTGCCCCCCAATTTCCCCTTAAGTTAAGAGTATGTTATGACCGTAGCCAAATAACACAATTTTTTGTGTTGTGTTCCTACGCGGTGAATAAGGTAATGATTCCTGTAATGAGCTCCTTGGGGAGGGGGGAGGATTGTTACATTGTGTTGGTAGCTGAGGGATTAAACCCATTATGCTGCCAACACACTATAACTCTCCGAACACAGAGTGGCAACGCGCAAGTGATACTTCGGTATCGTGTACGTAAATAGGCTACGGTAACCGTTTCCCATCAGGACGTATGCTTGTTTGCCACTCTTGTTGTATAAAAAAAAAAATAAAAAAAAAAAAACAAATTTAACACGCAAAGTTCATAGAGCGTAGTTCGTTGACTCTCTGAAACTTAAAAAAAATATCTCTGACAGCATCTCCCCACCACATACCACGGATCCAGTTAACCCTCCGAGCGACCTCGGCCTCGCCACATTAGGCCAGGTCGGCCAGACCGGCGCGTGCCCTTATTGAACGCAACATTGACATATGACGGGTTGGTACCGCCAGCCTTCTATACGTGGGTATGATTCTACAATTCCGAAGCTTTAATACATAGATGAGCGAAGGAGGAATCTATGACTCAGGTCTCAGTACCCGTCGGTATTATATGTTGAAATTTGTCTATGGTTAGATTTAAAGAATTATTATTAGATGCAATAGCTAAGGAAGGAAAGCAGTAATTGTTTAATGCTTCCTCCAGACACAAAACACATTAAAGTACGTGACACAGTATTTTAATTTAAATAACTTGAAAGTGAAAAGGTTTGTACCCCTAAAAATTATTCAAGCCATGCCTTGCCTTGAATACGATTTCCCATTCTAAGAAGAAAATAAAGAAGGTTTAGATTGGTAGGCGGAATGTAATATTAATAATAATAATATAGTATATCCTCATGCCTTCCTACAAGACTCCTCGAAGGGTAGGCAGAGGTGTATAGGTAACAACCACACTTCCACTTTCCGTCAGATATATATTTTAGGCGCCAACGTGACAGATATAGACACGGAACTATGATTTACAATGTCCATCGACGGCCATCTTTAAACACGTAATCTGTATATTATTGGTTGTGTTGTTAGGTCGTGGTCGTTATTGCTGTGGACGCTACGAAGTCCTACGAATACATACAAAATATAAATCGGCCCTTTTTATCGTACGACATAACTACCTTTACATAAAGTCAGTTAATTAACTTTATACTCCGACGCGACGACCCAATTAAGGATATATTTCCAAGGGAATTTACTTCGGTGACATTTACAAACATGAAAACAACAAAGGAGGCATACTCACAATATATTATCTTCAACTATATAAATAGATATAGTATTATTAACAATATATACACATGTTTATATATTTATGCTCCCAAGATGGGACCGGAGAGGTAGGCAGAGTATCACACCGTCTTTTCAGTGGACATACATTAAGGTGTTAATGGCACAGACGGCGAGTCCATCGCCGTTACACAAGTACGACTTTGAATTTCCTTCACCAAAGCTCATGGTGTGCTTAATATGATTAATCACTATAATTAAGTTCAGAAAACTCATTGTTTCAGATGGGATTCCAACTTGCAATCTGTGTCGCAGGTGACTCGAGCCACTCGGCCACCACGACTAACAATTTATATTTAGCCAAGTGTATGTAAGTACTTGACAAGATACAAACGGATAACTGTTCCTTCCTCTGGAGCGGAGTCCTCCCTCTGCCCACGAGGGATCGTATGACGGTCGATGACCTTCGGATGTGCTTCATTGTGGATCATTTGATGGGCTTTATTGCCATTTTAATGGACTGGAGTTCCAGACAAATGGATCAACTCGTTGTGATCAGTTTAATTTAATAACAGATGATGAGGAAGCGGTGCAAGAAGGAGGTAGGACTATACATCTCTCTTGTTCTCTTTCGGGCGATCGTTTCCTACTATCTTTCTTTTCTTCACGCCTGCCAACAAGTGTCCCTGATAGGAGAGGCAGAGTAACAACGTTCTCTTATTGACGTAGATTCGTTGTGTTAGTTCTTTATAAAGTAGGTTTTTTCTTCGGCCAAATGAACCACCATTTGCTATGGAGGCAACGCTGCCAGTCTTATTCACATTACTGATACTGACTTGGTAAAATAATTGGTATAGGAAAATTTAAGGGATTAATCCATTGATTTTTTTTCTAAGAGCCGTGGTGGCCGAGTGGTTCGAGCAGTTGCCTGCGACGCAAAGGTCGCAAGTTCGAATCCCGACTGTACCAATGAGTTTTTCTGAACTTAAGTACAGTGATTAGTCACACCACGAGCTTTACGGTGAAGGAAAACATCGAGAGGAAACCTGCATACGTCTGAGAAGAAATTCAAAGGCGTATGTATAGTTGTGCTTGAGTATCTGTCACGTTGGCACGTAATATACTTCTGGCGGAAAGTGGGTGTTGGGTATTACCTATACACCTCTGCCTACCCCTTCGGGGACCCTTGCGGGAAGGCGTGAGGATTTTTTTCTATACATTTTATCAGTTTCAATTTAAGAGTACGCGAGACCTGCGAGCATGTAGGGACTGTGAAGAGAATAATAAAACTAACAGATGTAAATATCACAGAGATTTTCTTTCCAACCTTTCCCCCTATTACAAAACTTCAGTAAACATAGGTATGAATATTCAAATTGTGGCAAAACACATTGTCTAAACACAACGCCAAAATATAGTAATTATGTAGTGAAAGTGACCTGGCCCGACCTCAGGTAAGTGTTTAAGATTTCTTTCCACTTAATATTCATTTAATAAACTGAGGTTGGTCCCCTTATTTTTAACTAGCTTTGCCCGCGACTTCGTCCGCGCGGAAAAGTGATATTAAGCAGCATTTTGCTTACCCCCTTAAGGGTAACATTTTTACAAACTTTGAATGTAATATTAATTTATATGTAATCAAGAGCCTAAAAAATAAGTTTCAAACTTCTTCAAAGCTGCCGAAATTTCCATACAAACTTTAATCCCCTATTTCAACCCCTTACAACCCTTTTTCGCATTAAAAAGTAGCCTATGTCCTTCCTCAAGCTCTAGGCTATATCTGTACCAAATTTCATTTAAATCGGTTCAGCAGTTTAGGCGTGAAAAGGTAACAGACAGACAGACAGAGTTACTTTCGCATTTATAATATTAGTAGGGATATCCATGACAGAGCAGGCAGAGTAGAGCGCCACTTCCCTCAAGACTAACAGACTCTTTTCGCTCTCTTTCATCAGTCCTTTCATATACATCTCTTTCGGGCGATAAGACTGTGTTGCGCTACACATCTGCCTACCCTTAAGAGGAAGTTGTGAGGATACCTTCATTCCATCATTTGCACAGTCCGTATAAAATACAGCATAGGAAGGTTACCATGACAATTTTCCTTTGTAAAAGATAAATTTTAGCCAACATTTAAACTCGTAAAACGTACATGGATAGATCTTAAGACAAGATACCTTATACACTTGTTGTTTGTAAAATTGGACGCCTAAACTACTTAACCGATTTCAATAAAATCTGCACACCGTGTGCAGTTTAATCCAACTTAAAAGATAGGATAGCTTACATCACAATTGGACCTGATAGGTGGCGCTGCGATCGTATTTAATGAAGTTTTACTTTTTAACCCGGGCGAAGCTGGGCGGGACACCTAGTATATATATATAGAAGTAAAGACTGTGTGGAACTCATATACCTAGAAGGTTCGCTTAATGAATGTGTTTATTTTAAATTAATTACAAAATACATAATCATTAATCAATAAGTTTAAGGCATTACAAAAATCAAAGTCAATGATATCCAGTTGGTGGCTGCGCCCGCGCATCGGGCCGACAGTGACCTTCAAGCGAGCAGGTTATGCAACGGACACAAGCCCGATTTTATATGTGTGTACATTAATCCGTGTTTATATATATTGACAGGTGGTTTAGTCCTGTCTGTTCATCGTTTGTCATTATATAGTGATGGATCTCATTCGGTTAACTTATATAATCCATTACATTGTATGTTTCCTTTATATTAAATCACTATAATTTATTATTACTATAATTTATATTGACTTATATTAAGTTCCTCGTCGCGTGTCTATGTTCGCGTTTTATAAGTGCCCACTTGGGCCTATGTGAAATAAAAAGATTTTGATTTTGAAAAAAATTAAAAATATTTGGATTAAAACACAAAATGGCGTATCTTAAAAAATATATTAAAACATGTCCACCCAGCACACATCATTACGAAGCAAAACGTGCGTAATTAAACATGCGCATGCGCACAGGATGGCAACTTATGGCAAACTTTGTTTACAGATAGCTTCTTATGGACTCAACGGACTATTGTCTGCTGCCATTTTTAAATCGAGTTGGTCACCCAGGGTTGCTGGTATGTGCGAATTTGTCAACATCGAATAACACTACTTACCTCTGCTAGTTTACGGCCAACTTGAGGGTTTGTGGCTACCGTTGCCTATAGGCGCTTGCAACACCAAAGATTATAAGGGAGCTTTGCTTAAGTAAACAGAATCGCGGCGTCTGTCGTTTAAGGTCACTGCAGGTCTGCAGACAGACCCTGGTGACCTGTGCCACATTTTCTGCTAAACGGTGAAGAAGATAATTGTAAGGACACCTGCATAAAATGTTTTAAGAGACACGAGATCGAGTCTCGCCATAATATGTCGCGTACCTAAATATATCTAAAGAAAATTTTGTACCGAGTCCTATAGAAAGGCGTGAAAAATGACATAGTTGGAAACCATACTCTTATAAGGAATACAACCCTGTTCAGAAGCAGCTCCATTTGACTGCGATCTTGATCTCTCCCTCTCTCTCTTCTCGAGCTCTCTAAGATGAGGTACTGCTCCAGTCGGGCAGATATCTTTAGTGTGTACTTTTCTGCCCGCCCTATTGCTACCTTGAACTCAATAGAGCGGATTGCCTATTAATTATATATACCCTCACGCCTTCCGTTAAGCGTCCCCGAAGGGGTAGGCAGATGTGTATAGGTGAGAGATATATTTTAGGTGCCAACGTGACAGATGGCGAGTCAATCGCCGTTACTCAAGCACGACTATACATACGCATTTGAATTGTTTCTCAGACGTATGCAGGTTTCCTCTCGATGTTTTCCTTCGCCATTAAGCTCGTGCTGTGACTGTATGTTTAGAAAAACTCATTGGTACAGTCGGGATTCGAACTTGCGATCATTATGTCGCAGGCAACTACTCGAACCACTACGCAACTATGGCTCTATTAATTAAAAAAAATTACTCTCGCCAGCCCTGCAACTGTGGCAGGAAACGCACACTCGAACGTCACCGGATGTACGGCCTACCATCAACAAACAGACATACTGTAGGTCAGCCTTGCACTTATCTATTGAGCGTTGGCACTTCCGAGGATACGTGACTAATTGGAATTTCATTGCGAAGTAATTTCAAGAATTCCAGTTGAGTAACGTCGAAAGACACGAGTGTCTTTCAGCAGATAGAATGGGGAGGTATGGGATACTGGTTCGATTAACTGTTAAGACAATTAAAGCACCTGTTAAATTTAAAAAAATCATCAACTTTAGATGAAAAATAATATTTAAGTAGACACTAACACTTTTAAAAATGTTCTACAAAAGTTATTCTTTTTCATCATCATCATATCATCTCGCTGAGTCCCAAACGGGGTCCCTAACAGAGAGTATAGAGCGCCCGTTCTCTCTAGACTTACATACCTATCTCTGTCGTCCACATTCATCAGTCTCTGTATACACGCTCGTCGGTTTCGATTACTCTTACTGCTATTCTTACTGGCTTATATCACAGTTCTTTCCCAAGCACTGCTATACAACCATGAGTCTCTTCTTAAACATATGCCACTTTTCTCACAATCCTTTCCATCACCTTAATCACTGTACTTAGTGGGTATTGACCGCCAAGGTTCAAACCTGTTATCTTAATTTCGAAAGCGACTACTTAAACCACTCAGACACCCATTATCACGCAGCATAATAAACAAACATAAAGAATCTGTAGTAAATACTGTATTAATTGGATCTGCGCAGGCGCATATATGTATATAGCGTCGCTACCTACTCCGTAAACGGTTGCATTACCGTATCGAATGGCATCTATGCCTCGTTTCCATTGTCCGGCCAGTCACGATGTGTTTACATCGTGTTCATCATTTCTGTTCACACATTGTAAGGTCGGATTCATTGTTGACATGGAACATGAGAAACAGAAGAACTTTGTTTACATCTATACAAGTACTATAAAGCTGAAAATGTTTGTTTTGAACATTTCAAGAATTACCAATGTGATTTGAAATATAATTTTTGGTTTTATTAAGCACTTAACGACCAATAGAACCGGAACATTAACGAAACATTTTGAAAAAAACGGGGTATTTTTTATTTTATTCCATATAAATCTAATCACGCATGTATATCATCCCGCCACCTCTTGAAAATAATTTCAAAGGGTCGTCTCTGAGAGATGGAGTGACCCGCAACATACTTACTAGCAGTAGGACAATTTACACTTTGAAGAAGTATTATAATAATATAATATATCCTCACGCCTTCCCACAAGGGACCCCGAAGGGGTAGGCAGAGGTGTGCAGGTAATACCCACACACCCACTTTCCGCCAGAGGTATATTAGGTGCCAACGTGACAGATGGCGAGTCCATAGCCGTTACTCAAGCACGACTATACATACGCCTTTTGAATTTCTTCTCAGACGTATGCAGGTTTCCTCTCGATGTTTTCCTTCACCGTAAAGCTCGTGGTGTGACTAATCACTGTACTTAAGTTCAGGAAACTCATTGGTATAGTCGGGATTCGAACTTGCGACCTTTGCGTCGCAGGCAACTGCTCGAACCACTCGGCCACCACGGCTCTTTAGAAGAAGAAGTATTATCATAGCCTTAACCAAAGACTAGATTTAAATAGAGGCGTGATGGCACACACCTTTCGACGTACGTATCTATATATTAAAACTACCGTCTCTGGGTTTGATTTTAAGACGTTGTATGTTTTTTAACAAAGTTTTCATTCAACGCAAAGATGAAAAATATGGAAATACACATCGTTAATAATTTTGACATATTTTAAATGAACAAGGATCTTTCGTACATTAACTATTTTCATACAATAAATATGTCTCTGGCGGACAATGGGTGTGAGGGTACTACCTATACACCTCTGCCTAGGCCTACGGAGGCTACGGCCTACTACTACCCTTGTGGGAAGACGTGAGGTCAACTGTGTTCCATTAGTTATAGTATATGACGAGTATATATATTTTTTTACGTGTCTCATAAAACAATGGAAACGAATCGCATACTCAACAGCGACAATGCAACAAGTTATTCAATTAACTATCATTTACTGGCATTCGACTGGGATATTTTATACTATTAAAGCCTTTATTTTATAATTTGCCTGTGGTATGTCTTAATTGGGAATAAATTAAGGCTTTTAGGCGTATGGAGAAGAGAGTGGGTACTGACCAATATGGAATTTTATTAAACAAGAATTACCATCATCATTATAACGACAATTTGATAACAGAGTAAAATAGCTATTCTATTGTATTCTATATGCCTACCCCGTTAGGGACTCGGCGTGATGATTTGTATGTAAAATAGCTTGTGGCAAAGCAGAAGTCTCTACCTACCCAGATGGGGTACCTACAGTCGAGATTATAATATGCACACACTGTCATAAATGATGGGAGGGGATTTCAATAGCCATATTATTCTCTAATAAGTTTGTTTTCCCACAAAGGTGGCAAACGAGTATGCAGTCCATCTGATAGTAAGCCGTTACCGCCTCCTATGGACCCTTCTTAAAGAACTCCATGATGTAGTCGCTTGGGAAAACCTCAACGGGGAGTCAATAGCCTGAGCGGTCGCGGAGGAAAACTCCTTTGAAACCGCGCAGTGAGCAGACCTTTGTGGTTCCAGGGTATACGAATGAATTCCCCGTCGATGGCGAGAGGTGCGGTGGTAGAAGATCTAAGTGTTGATGAAGCGATATAGGGTATAAATATAAAGAAAACTGGAGCTCTACTCTCTCTGACTATGTATTAAACTGTTAATTCATTTAACTATTGGGGTAGATTACCTCATAAACTTAACACTTAACGCTGTGCGACAAAACTCCTATAATAAATAGAAAAAAAAAAAGGTTGTTTTCTCCCAGTAAGACCTTCAACGACCCAATTCAAATTATTCCGATTAGAATCACCACCAGATCCACTTCCTGCGATAAATATATATTTCCTGACCAAACACACGAATGATCGATAAACATTAACATATGAAATTAATCGAACAGCACTGGCCTCAGTGCCACCAACTTATCATAAGTAGGTACTGTAACGACAAAATGAGCTATTAGCGTCCTGCCGCTATGAGTGACATACATTTTGGAAAACCATAGTATATACACTTACGCAGTAACCTAGCTACGAGATTATATAGGGAGAACTGGTGCTCCAAAAGATGAGAGACTGGGCGTGACGCTATTTATTATCCTAACGCCTTCCCCGAAGGGGTAGGTAGAGATTTGTGGTATCCACACAGCCACATTTCGCGGAGGTATATTCAAGGTGTCAACGTGACAGATGGCGTACGCCGTTACTCAAGCACGAGTATACATGCGTCTTTGAATCTCTTCTCAAACACATACTTAGTTCTCCTCTCGATGATTTCCTGCACCGTAAAGCTCGCGGTGCGACTAATCACTATACTTAAGTTCAGAAAAAATCTTTGGTACAGTCGGGATTCGAACTTGCGATCTTTGAGTTGGAGGCGATTATTAACTCTAACAATTGTAAGGTAACTTGTGTTGAGTGTTGCTGTAGAGCTTTTAAGCTGTAATCGTCAGTAAAATTGTATTGAAGTGTTCGCCTTAGCTTTTGAAATGAGGATTACAATGCATCATATCCTTCTTTAAGTTCAACAACGGTTTCTGCTTGAATATAATATAAAAAATTGCTCTTAATTTGAGTCTATGTAGATAAGCATTTATTAAATACTTCCGATACAGCTCGGTATTTGAGGTACTGTTAGTCTGCGTCGACTGTGGCACTGTGTAGGCTATTTTTTCAGTCTAGACACGCGATGCCTGCGTGATTTAACCAGATGTTTTAAAGATGTAATTAATCTTTTAAGGACAAATGTCCCTTTTGTTCATAAAATGACATATAATCTGGCATCTAGGAAGCATATGGCTGCCATATACAGTAGTGCGCCATACAAGGCTTATTAATCGCAGCATGGCGGACCTTGCAATGTTAAATAAATCCAGCGTATCACCATTTATGTATGAAAATGTGTGTATGATACATTTTATACGTTTTTATGTAGTCTATACATAAGTTATTCTGGAATTTTCTTATGCACTCATTATGTTTACATAACACCATATTTAAGCATATGTGACGGTTTCAAAAAGAGCTTATATTAATAGTAATTAATACCTTGAGAAAATTCCACAAAAATTGACCTACATCCCGTCCCGTCCCGAATTAAGCAAAGCGTGTACTATGGTAACTACACAGCAGTGTAGCTTGATACCTATGAAGATAGGTAAGTATATATATACATACATTCATAGGACATCCAAGACTAAGGTACAAATACTCGTGTTCATCACACACATATCTGCCCGCAGATGTAATCGAACTCGCCACCTCAAGCATTGCAATCCAGCTTCGACCACTAGAACTGCCACAAGACAAATCGGCCGACTAGCCAAAATAAACGCATATGATCTTTTGATAACTGTTCTGTATGGATCAGATACACAGCAGTAAGCGTGATGAGATAAAAACATTTAGTAATAAGTACTTACAAATTATCTCACGAAAGACATCAGAGTAACTGAAACAAAAGATATTAAATTTAGTAAGGAATCTAAATATTATATATTGAAGCCGTGGTGGCCGAGTGGTTCGAGCAGTTGCCTGCGACGCAAAGGTACTGAACTTAAGTACAGTGATTAGTCACACCACGAGCTTTACGGTGAAGGAAAACATCGAGAGGAAACCTGCATACGTCTGAGAAGAAATTCAAAGGCGTATGTATAGTCGTGCTTGAGTAACGGCGATGGACTCGCCATCTCGCGGAAAGTGGGTGTGTGGGTATTACCTATACACCTCTGCCTACCCCTTCGGGGACCCTTGTGGGAAGGCGTGAGGATATTATTATTATTATCTAAATATTACAAGATACACTTGAGGCATCCCGTGGCGAGGGAGCCGGCGAATATTACAGCGCATCAGCATTGCCATGCAACGTGGCTGTGCTGCCAACCTTCTTGGCACCCTTCCGAGTGCCACAGACTCAAGTCTGACAAGCCATTTATTTAATTTATAAATGTGTACATTGTATGCCCCGGTAGGGACCCGGGGTGATGATATGTAAATATATATATATTTGTTGTTGTTGAATAAATAAATAAATGTATGTTATACACTACGAATGTAGGAAATATTCTTGAAAGAGTTAATTAATTCCATAATTTGTGATAGGCTGTTTAGCCAAACAACTTGCAGCTCAATAAATCACAGTAGCTAGCTACCTCACACACGCTCGTCCGCCGCTAGAATAACTGGTCCATCACGTAACTTGTAGAAAATAGATAAACACACCAATTTAATGTGATTTATTGATGTAGGTGTGCAACAGTTAGTCGGCGAGATCAATGGGACGCGGCTCCATACTCGGCAACCGTTCTCGGATATTGCGTGACCGGTCCGTGCTTTATGTCCTGTGCACTCACTGGGCGCGTCCATGCCATGGCGAATGGAGTGCGCGAACAATTAAGACAAAGTAAGCATACCATAGGCATGAAATCACGCAGTTTGGTCTTCAAATAAACTTGGTGGTAAAAAAACTGGTCAACGCCAGTTCCCTCTAGACTTACTTACATACCTCTTTCGCTTCGTCCACATTCATCAGTCTCTTCATACATGTTCGCCGGTTTTGACACTCTTGACGTTGCCGTCTTTAGGTGTCCGATCGATTTGATCCAGGTAGGTAGGTAGATGCTTTCCGTCATCGTAAAAACTCAAAAATTGTACTTAAGGTCTGAAAAACTTATTAGTACGGGTTTCGAAGTTTCACTCTCATATAGAGAGTGAAACTCTCCATAGGTGCCAGTATTTGTCTTATATTATAAATAAAGTAAGTTTTTACATAACGCCAGGCGACGCAGCGCGCACACTTTATCGTCCGCCAAGGTTGGCAATTATTCAGTAAGGACTTGTACAAACATTATATGCACACGAATTGGCAATTACCAGTGTTCCGTATCGGGATAAATGGCATAGCACGCCGATTTTCTTATTACCGACCATTGCTACCAACATTATTACTAAAATATTGTCGAAAAAAAATTGGACAGACGAGATGGTGGGCGTGTGCAAACAAGCATTAGGTCCGGCTGATGATAAGCGGTTATCACTGCCTATAAACACATGCAACAGCAGATTTATCACTAGCGAATTGCACAATCTGAAAATTCACAGCTTTCTTGAGGATCTTGAAAACTTAAGGAAAATCTTATCAGGTTTTTAAATCATAGAGCTGAAAGTCGCTAGACTATCAACACCCAGGAATCCTACTTACTGACATATTGAGCTGACATACTGAGATATTACGTAGAGCTTAAGAAAATTTTACCGGTGATCGCACAGAAGCGAGGACTGGAGATCTTTTGTCTCTGCCGTGTGGGACTCGGCGTGAGCATGTGTATATATGCAAAGGCATCAGCAAACATTTATCACCTACTTAGGATTCAGTGACATTGGGTGGAGTCACGCACGATATGCAAAACTGTAACCTTCAAGGAGTTAGGAGGCCGACTGCGCAAACATCGCCTTAAACGTTTCCGGATCATTTTGGATCTAATCTGGCATGAAATAGAATTATAATTTACAAAAATAAGTACACGAAGTACCTACTCGCTTCGCCTGAGATAGATATTTTATGGCAAGACCTTTCAGGCATAAGTAATTAACGGATTTATCTTATTTAAGAATAACAGAAAATGCTATCCGTTGTAACGCAATCACGCCCGAGCGGAGTTGGGTGAAATTTTCCAAAGAGATATACAGATCTCTGTGTCTGTGATATACCATCTCATTGCCTGCTCAATCACTCGAAACTGTTGATGTTAATGATGTTTTTTAATAGCCCAAAGGCGCCAAACCCGATTGCGGCCCGCTTGATGGTAAGCGGTTACCGCCGCCTATGGACACTTGCAAAACCAGGGGTATCGCACGCTCGTTGTCGACCTTGCAGTACTCTGGTGTTTTTTTTTTTTTTTTTTTTATATCTAAGCAGTCAGATTTGGTGTTAAGGACCCTGCAATTTGGTACAGGCTTCTTTAGCACAGAGAGTTTAAGTTGGAATTTTTTATAAGTAGTAAGCATTTTGGGTTCATATTTATGACAATTTGTGAAGTAGCGTTGACTGCTTAGTTAGAGGAAGTTATGAGAATAATTGTTAATGATTTTTTTAGTTTTTGTTTGTTTTATTTAGTTTCTTTTTATAATTTTTTTTTCTTTTATATGTACTCTGGGGTTGTCAAACGAATTTTGACGAAGCGAAAGAGGTCTGTCAGTCTAGAGAAAATGAGCCCTTAACTAGATACCCTGTGAGGAGCTTGGCGCGTATCTAGTTATGACATACATACATATATATGTATCTACGTACATACTCTGTGCCTTCCTGCCTCTGTCTGTACCTCAGGACTAATTAATTGTATCGCCTTGGCGACGGTTGAATTTAAAGACCTTTCTTAATGGCGGCCGTCTGGTCAAGTGGTCAGATACTGGCTTCGAATCTTGAGGTCACGTATTGAATTACCGCTGAGGACGAATATGTGTGTGATGAACACGAGTACTTGTTCCATAGTCTTGGAAGTCTTGAATGACCTATGTATCTGTATATCTATCTATATAAGTACTAGCTGTCCCGGCCAGCTTCGCTTGGGTGAAAAAGTTAAATTGCCCTTAACACGATGGCAGCGCCACCTATCGGGGCCAATTGAGAAATCTAAGCCAATCTCGAATCCATCTGTTAGAATCGTTTGGAGCTAACAGACAATTGTGGCTTTCAAATAATAGACAAATAATTTATATTGCGACTATAAATTGAGATGTAAACTATCCTATATTTTATATATATATATATATAATATATATAATTATATATATCCTCACGCCTTCCCACAAGGGTCCCCGAAGGGGTAGGCAGAGGTGTATAGGTAATACCCACACACCCACTTTCCGCCAGAGGTATATTAAGTGCCAACGTGACAGATGGCGAGTCCATCGCCGTTACTCAAGCACGACTATACATACGCCTTTGAATTTCTTCTCAGACGTATGCAGGTTTCCTCTCGATGTTTTCCTTCACCGTAAAGCTCGTGGTGTGACTAATCCTATATTTTAAGTTGGATCAAACTGCACACGGTGTGCAAATTTGATTAAAATCGGTTAAGTAGTTTAGGAGTCCATCGCGGACATACAACGTGACGCGTAATTTCTATATATTAAGAAAATGTATATCGTTGGCTAGTTCGCATTGTACAAGCTTTGGGTCTAGGCAATTAGCCCCAAGGTATACGTTTATCTATAAATACATATAAATAAAATTGGAGTGACTGTTTGTAATATTGAAATAACCGCTTTTTACTACATGCATATGAATATATATATATATATACGGTACATACACCAAAATAGCATTTTCTTAAATTTTTGTTGGTCTGTCTGTCTATTTATTCTGACTGATCTCTGAAACGGCTGGACCGATTTCGACGAGACTTTCACTAGCAGATAGCCGATGTAAAAGGGATTAACCTAGGCTACTTTTATTTTAGAACCTGTTTTTTTTTAATTCCAAGCGGACGTAGTCGCGGGCACAGTTAGTCGAAAATATATTTACACTACGCGAAGGATTATTTTTAATGTTCAGATGCAAACACCAAGTGACCCTGAGCAGTGCTGACCTACATAAACACGTGCGATCACTCAGACGCACTATGATTAATGAACTCATTAGTGCGGTCTTTGTGCGACGGTTGACAACCTCCACGAGGAAATTGTCCATCTTGGTCAAATTATGGTACAAGGCACCAAGGCTCTCTTCCGAAAACGGCGGCTCGTCAAGAATTTAATCACTTATTTAATCAACTATCCGATAAACCCTTATAAAGGTCGCGAAATCTTCCATCGTTTCATATACTATCTTTATAAGGTGAAAGCCTTACAGTAAGCGGTTACCGTAGTCTATGCACCTTTTTTACACCACACGCTTACAACACTTGGAGTATCTTCTTCAGGAATCTTTTCATATCTATCTTAAAGATCATAGACTTCTTAATGCGTTCGTGATTCCTTTTGAGCTTCTGTCAACCAGGGAGCCAAGATATTGCAATCATAAATCATAAAAAAATAAAAAAGTTATGTTTAACGGACAGTTGAATATAACACCTGTAAAACTGGTCTTTCGTGCCCTTAAATAGATCTGATACGTCATCTTACAGGGCCGAATTTAGGGGAGGACTACTACAGCTGCGGGGCCTCTACAAAAGAGGGGCCCCCATAATAGAGAACTACTTCTGAAGAATTCTAACTCAGACTAGTGATAATTGGAGCCAGGGGGCCTAAACTCCTTTGTTGCCCCCAGACCTCCAGACGTCTAAACCCGGCATTGATCTTGCTACTTTACAACACTACTTGAGAGCAGCGCCATTTGAATTCCATCCTGTCTGATCGAGGTACTGCCTCAGTCAGGAAACTTGAACGCAATTTTCTTATAGACTAGACACTGTATAGCTTACCGGAAAAAAACGGTTCGAACGATTAGAAAAAAACCAAGCTATATTTAAAGATACCCTGGTGTTGAAAGTGTCCATAGGCGGTGGTGACCGCTTACCATCAGGCTTACCGCATACTTGTTTGCCACTGTGTCATTATCAATCAAAGGCAATTTTTACATATTTAAATTAATACAAATAGCATGAGATAATTAATTAACTTTGAGCAGGCGTAACTAATGAGTTGTTGTGAAACAAGCTGTCAAAAAAAAATATTACGCAGAATTAAATTATTCATATTGAGTAAACATAATAAAAACTGGAGTGAAAATGGGAAACTTAGTGGTCAACTGCCTATTATACGCCGATGACGCGGTTTTACTGGCGTCATCAGAGGGCGAACTGCAGTCACTAGTTACCATAATGAAAGTAGAATGTGAAAAGAAGGGGCTGCGCCTAAACGCTGGCAAGACTAAGGTTCTGGTATTCCGAAAGAGATGACAAGTGACCGAGTGTGCTATATCGGTAAATGGGCAAATTCTAGAGCAAGTGAATGAATTTGTATATCTTGGAAGCATGTTCACGAGATGGAAAGTATGAAAAAGATGTTGAAAGAAGGATAACTGCCGGAAATAAGGTGAATGGAGCCATGTCGGCGTTGATGGGCAGTAAAAGTCTGAGCAAGAATGCTCGAGTTGCTGTCCACAGCGCGATATTGGTACCTACCTTATTGTATGGCAGCGAATCCTGGGTATGTCAGAGGAAGTATGAAAATAGCTTGAATGCGGTCGAGATGCGATCTCTTCGAAAAATGTGCAGCGTAACGATATTAGATCGAATCCGCAATGAAGAGATTCGCAAATCAACTGGCGTGAATGAGGGCGTGATTGTAAAGATGAAGAAAGGCATGTTACGTTGGTTTGGACGCATAGAAAGGATGAGTGAAGAAAGATTGACGAAACAGATATACAAAGCAAAAGTGTGTGCAAGAAGAGGCAGAGGAAGGCCACGTTCCAACTACCTGGATCAAATAGATCGGACTCTGAAGGACAGGAACGTTAAGAGTACTCGAAACCGACGAGCATGTATGAAGAGACTGATGAATGTGGACGAAGCGAAAGAGGTATGTAAGTCTAGAGAGAACTGGCGCTCTATACTCTCTGCCTACCCCGTTAGGGACTTGGCGTGATGATATGATGATGATGATAATAAAAACAAGTATAAGATACACATTAAATTAGTTAATAACTTAGTTTACTTTGCTTTAGGCCAGTGGTGAACGCAAAGATCGCAAGTTCCCGACTTCTCTCAACTTAAGAAGATACTTTGATTAATCACACCATTACATTCACAGTGAAGAGAAATCAGCTTACGTTTAAGATGTTCAGAGGATGGCGACAGACTTGCCATCAGTCTCGTAAGACTCTATCTCTTCACCTCGACCTATGTCTGGGATAGGGGATTGTGTTGGAGGTTGAATATTTTCAAAGATCCTCCGTCCTACCGACACACCTCTGCCTACCCCATCGAGGACCCTTGCAATACGTGAAAAAATATACATCCTACACATAAATTTAAAAACTTTACATCATTGTAATCCTATTAACAGAGCGAAGCGAAAGAGGTATGTAGATCTAGAAGAAATGGCGCTCTATACTCCCTGCCTACCCTTTAGGGACTCGGCGTGATGATATGTATGTATATTAGTATAAATATGTATGTTAGTAGTATTCTGTTGTTTAGTTAGTAAGTAGTAATTCTCAATCAAGTAAATCCTTAATCCTTAATAATATTATAAATGTGAATGTAAGTTTGTTTGTTACGCTTTCACGTAAAAACTACTTAACCGATCATCATAAAACTTTGTACACATATTCTTGGAGATTCTTCTTCATGATATTATAAATGCGAAAGATCGTGAGGTGTTTGTTCCTCTTTAAGGCAAAAACAACTGAAGGTATGAATGTAGTGCAGATATATATTCGTGGTGCGACTAATCACTGTACTGTTCACACAAACTAATGTACAGTTTATTTATAATAATAATAATATAATATATCCTCACCGGAGTCCCTCACAAGAGTCCTCGAAGGGGTAGGCAGAGGCGTATAGGTAATACCCACACACACCCACTTTCCAAAGGTGGTTTTTTCTAAGGGGTAGACAGACTGAATATGAGGACGTGACAGATGGCGAGTCCATCGCTGTTACTCAAGCACGACTATACATACGCCATTGAATTTCTTCTCAGATGTATGCAGGTTTCCTCTCGATGTGTTCCTTCACCGTAAAGCTCGTGGTGTGACTTATCACTGTACTTAAGTGCAGAAAAACTCAGTCGGGATTCGAAATTGCAATCTTTGTGTCGCAAGCAACTGCTCGAACCACTCGGCCACCACGGCTTCTCAGTTTCTCTTCAGTTCTTCAGTTAATTTATATATCGTTTTTTTTTCTCTGGCAATAATTTCCTGAATGAGCGCTGATAGCCCAGGGTTATCTATCAATGGAACTTATCACTGTAACACTAAGTAACAAACTGATAAAAAGAACCCGAACACAGAGGTCAACGACCGCCCCGTGACGAAACCTGGAGATACCTTTAATTGGAGCAAACTTACAAGATACGACTTGTATAGATAACATTATGTAAATATTTTGTGTGCTTTCTCTCTATATAGGTATATAATTTACCAGCTGTCATAATTGGGTTCATTTGCTTTAAATTCATATATAAGACTTTTAATATTATTAATATATGTAGGTACATTTGTAATAGTATAGATTTTTTTTTATACAACAAGAGTGCCAAACAAGCATACGGCCCACCTGATGGGAAACGGTTACCGTAGCCTATTAACGCTCACGAAACCGAAGTATCACTTGCGTGTTGCCACTCTGTGTTCGGAGAGTTACAGTGTGTTGGTAGCATAATGGGTTTAATCCCTCTGCTTCCAACACAATGTAACAATCCTCCCCCTCCCCAAGGAGCTCATTACTGGAAACCTTATTCACCGCATAGGAACACAACACAAAAAATTTTGTTATTTGGCTACGGACTTATTGGTTGGCTGGTTATTTGGCTCTATAAGGTGGAGGTCCTGCCCCAGTCCGGCAGCTCCGAACTCGAACGGGAAACCCGTTATGCCCTACCTCTCTTAAAGATTAATTAGCCTTCCGCAATAAATGGAATATCTAATGCAAAATCTTTCTATGGCGATGCCGAGATAGCCGAGTGGTTCGACTAGTTGCCTGCAACGCATAGATTGCTTGTTCGAATACCGACTGTACATATTCTTCTTTTTTTGAACTTAAGTACTGTGATTAGTCACACTACGAGCTTCACGTTGAAGGTAAACATCGAGAGGAAACCTGCATGCGTCTGAGAAGAAATTCAAAGGCGAATGTACAATCGTGCTTGAGTAACGGCGATGGACTCTCCACAATGAGTGCAAGTTCGAATCCCGACCAGTTTTTCTGGACTTATGTACAGTGATGAGTCAGACCCCTTTACGTAGCTATAGGTTGAAGATAAAGACGTATGTATACTAATGGTTGTGAATCGGCGATGGACTCGCCACCTGTCACGTTGGCACCTAATATACCTCTGGCGGGAAGTGCGTGTGTGGTTACTAACTATACACCTTTGCCTACCTCTTCGGGGACCCTCGTGGTAAGGCGTGAGAGTATATATAAATATTTCTTATCTTACAGCATCATTATACATTTAAGAGATGGACTACCTAACCTAAGCTTTCATCTGCATCTGTCCAGCACACATTTAACCTCACGCCTTCCCACAGGGTCCCCGAAGGGGTAGGCAGAGGTGTGTAGGTAGTACCAACACCTATTTTCCGCCAGAGATATATTCGAGGTGCCAACGTGACAGACACAATTAACCTCCCTATTCACCATTACACACTGATCTTACATTAAGATTTTAATCTCTATCTTCCTCTCTTTCTCTGTACTCTATCTATATCTAAGACATTTGCTTGTACTACACTTTCTACAAATATCTCCTATACGTCACGAATCACCAAATAGCTTTAACCTTGCTTGACCTCATTTCGGTCCACCTAACTCCATACACAGATAACAATATAATGAACCAATATTGCCCAATGCCACCGTAGTAACTACACTTTCTTTAACTGAAAAGGGTAATTTACTAGAATTGGTCACAAATGAAGCCTTATTCCTAAGTAGGAAGGCTTTTCGCATGGTGTGTATTTTAGGCCGAGTTTTTATCTCTACATACATAACGGCCGTCTGGTCTAGTGGTTAGAGATCCTGACTGCGAAACTTGAGGTCGCGGGTTCGAATCCCGCTGAGGGCAGGTATTTGTGTGATGAACACGAGTATTTGTACCTTAGTCTTGGATGTCCTATGTATTTAGGTATATATCTATCTATGTCAGTAAGTATAGCGTTTTCTAGTTACCATAACACAAGTTTTCTTTAATTTGGGACTAGGTCAATTTATGTGGGATTGTCCCGAGGTATTAATTTAATATTTATAGTCATCATCCCAGATTCGAACCAGCATTCCTACTCTTAGTAAACTGCTTGTTGATGATTAACTCAACTCATGAACCTTTCATGGCTCTGAGCAAGCCTAAACTCCTTACTAAATACATACAAACTATTATGATACGTAAATACTCAAGGTCACCGATTACCATCAGGCGGCGGTCAACTTTATCTCGTATAATATAAGTAGGTATATTTATCTTCAAGCGCTTCCATAAGGGTCAACAAAAGGGACCCACTTTACGCCGCAGATATATTTTCGGTGCCAACGTGACAGATGGCGAGTCCATCGCCGATTCACAACCATTAGTATACATACGTCTTTATCTTCAACCTATAGCTACGTAAAGGGGTCTGACTCATCACTGTACATAAGTCCAGAAAAACTCATTGGTACAGTCGGGATTCGAACTTGCACTCATTGTGTTGCAGGCTACAGCATGGAGTTCTTCAAGAAGGGTGTGAAAAGATTCCTGCAGGGTCGGCAGCGCGTGAGTGATACCCCTAGTGTTGCAAGCGTCCATAGGCGGCGGTAACCGCTTACCATCAGGCAGACCGCATGCTTGTTTGTCACCCATGTGGTATAAAAAAAAACGTATTCCAATACAGATTTACTTGAATCTAACTTGAGATGAAGTACTCTCATGTATGAAGAACGCAAGTACACGCTCCCCTGCAACAAGTATGTATTTATTTGTATGTAACAAAGGGCCTCATTACAATCCTAGTACAAGCTTCCTGTTAACTTAGCGGTTGCGTAACTTAAGCCAAATAACATTAACATAAGTCAACTTACAACTGAATAAGTAACACTTTATGTTTCTTAATTAATTTATCCTTTGATTATTGTTTGTCTGTGATTAAGTTCCATTCGGAGTCGGTATTTGGTTAATAGAATACTTCAAAAGGGAAACCCTATGTTTCGTCGGAACTTTTGTATAAACATGCATTAGCATAAATATATATTATACAAATAATAAGTAAAAGAAAAGCATGTTACGTTGGTTTGGACACATAGAAAGGATGAGTGAAGAAAGATTGACGAAACAGATATATAAAGCAAAAGTGTGTGCAAGAAGAGGCAGAGGAAGGCCACGTTCCAACTACCTGGATCAAATAGATCGGACTCTCAAGGACGTGAACGTTAGTAGTAGTAAAAGTTAGTAGGGACCTACAGTGCTAAGACAAACCGCGAGCTTTCGTTGATGGAAAAACATGCATATGCGTCCTTGAAAAACAACATTTGCCTCTTTGGCACTTTAAATATACCTACAAACCTTCGGGAACCCTTGTGGGAAAGCGTGTGTATCTGTTTCGTATTTTTTTCTTACGATTCACGTAAAGTCTAAAAGTGTTGTACTTCTTCAGTTCACTTCGTGGAATTTAAGTGTCG
>JACCPG010000850.1:0-10127 GCA_016069955.1 Drepana arcuata | reverse complement strand
GAAAGTGGGTGTGTGGGTATTACCTATACACCTCTGCCTACCCCTTCGGGGACCCTTGTGGGAAGGCGTGAGGATATATTATTATTTATTTTATTTACTTATCTTCTTCTCCTGAAGCAACAACAATAGCACCAACATCTGATCGATTTACGTCACTGCCGTATCATTCAGTTTGTGAATTCGCTTAAAAACACATACAATATGTAGGTAGGTACGTAGTCGAATTGAAATATTTTAAAACGTCGAATCGTTACAGCAATAAAATCAATCATTTCCCTGTAACGATGCACGGGGATATGAAATTTTTACATTTGCCTCGCGTTCGATAACTTCTGGCTTCGGATTTAGCTTAAAAATAGATATTTTGAGTGGCCCGTGCGGAGATAAGTTAGATTGATGCCAGTGTTTTAAGCAGACGAATGAGTGGTTTATACTTTTTTACGGGGGAACTCAATAATACCATAATTGTTTTATAATCCTGTTATGTATTTTAAGATGTGCTTTTAACTGTTTGGACTCCACTCGTTGTTCTTAGACGTCGATCAGATTCAGTAGTCCTTCTAATATTATAAATGAGGTACTCAGTTTGTCTGTGTTAGAGAGATATATTTAGGAGGATTAACATCTAAAGTATGTTTTATTCCAGAAATTAACAATGAATTGGTATATTAAAAGTGATCTAACAGCTGTACTAAACGATCACATAGCTGTTTGCCCTAAGTACTAAAATTACAGTCCAAGACTTCATTTACAACAGTTTTACTGTGTAACTACTCATACACCTCTGCCTACCCCTTCCCTTGGGACTCTTGTGGGGCGTGAGTTTTCCTAAAGCTTAGCATATCTGAAAGCTCATAAGAACTCCATTGGAATTTGTTCTTCGACCATATATCGGATCCTAATAACGCACGTCACCAGAGCTTACGCCTAAAGCCCGTGTTTAACTGACAATGGCGGGCGTGGTTCAGCTAGCAGTGAATAATTACCTCCCCCCCCCCCCCCCCCTCTAGAGGTGCCTCCCCGCTTCATTCAGCATTGTCTCGAGATGTGACCCTCATGAGCGTGTTAATGCGGTAATAAACAGATTTAGAGCTGTCACAGGATCAGGATCAGGGTTGCCAAAATTGGAGATGATATTCCCTTTGTATCCCATCGTCGAATAAAGTACTTTAAAGTTGAACTAGTTGGGCCTCGTGGCTTCACCAGCGTTAAGCTTCTCTGCTCCACGTTCTTGGATAGTGGCATGATGATATATATATATATATATATGTATAAGCTTTTCTAAATAAGCTAGCTATCTAATTAATATACATACACGAACAATCTAATTAGTAAATAATTCCTGAAATTAAAGCGATACAATATAAATAACTCTGCCTCATAATAATATTTATAAAGATATGTTTCTTAAATTTGATACATTAATAACTGGCTGCTTTAATGGCATTACCATATATAAAAAAGACGAATGGTTTTTTATCTATGAGCCGCGCGTAAAAGAATGTGGCGGCCACCCCGCGCGCCTTATTGCGAATACGTGAAGGTGGCGCGTGCCGGCCCCTAGCATACACAATACACGAACTTACGTAACACGCAACGCGCTCAGAATTACCGAACTGCGATTTCTCTATCATACCTTTCATACGCCAATGAAACCATGACAATACAATGGCTAGACAATTTATTACATACTAAAAAACGTCTAGACAATAAAAAACCATGCGTGCTCAATTTAAAAAAAACAACATTCACATTTCGGACGTCACTGGAGTAAAGAAGAAATAATAAAACAAAACGGAATTCTTATCTCAAACCCGTCGTTCTAAATTCAAAATATAAGTGAAGCAATTGAAAAACGAAACGAACTACTAAGTTCGTATTACAGGCGCGCGTTCCAAATTCGAATGTATTCAAATATCGAACGGCTTGAGATGGATTATGACGGACGCGGGAGACGGCGGTACGCTGGAACTCATCTTGATATGCCACAAATCATTTAATTTTTTCTCCTTCCCGCCCGATCGACAGTACTGTTTGAGTGCCAGTAATTCTGTTTCATACGAGTATTTGAATTGCAAATGTTATTATTTATCATATAGCTATTTAGTTGATCTTTTCCAAACTCGTAAAACCACAGCGTTCCAACCCGTAACATTCAATCAACCAAAAATTTGAATAAAATATTACTCAAACTTATAAAACCATAATCTTAGATGTAGCTAGCTCGTTTCGGCGGCGATATGATCCCATTGATTGATGGGTGACCACGGTACGTGTAGATTCGACCCGCCCAGTGTTGGTATCTATGTGCTTTCAAACACTGTATAAGAGTGAAGAGGTCAATGTAAAATGGTCGTGTAATTTTCTTAGTGTGTTGACCCCGAATAGTGGCGTAGACTAGTCTGTACAATGTTTTGGACTTAATTAAAAATGTATAAAGAATGTATAGCGTGTCAAGAACGCCCCCATGCCCATGGAGAAGTTTTGAACTGCCACTCTGTATTTAAGATAAGTACATAATGTACTGAAAGTTGTAAAGTTTTCATAATTGGTATTTGTGTAATTTCCTGTTGGTGTCAAATTCTGTGCGACGCAACACAACCTGTCAAAATTTAAAACTGACTCACTGTTCTAATAATTCCGAGTTGAACTATAATATAACCCCAAAACATCTTGAAAAGGACCAATTTAAATCGGCTAAAAGTCGTGTGCCAGCCGCAGTTATAAATAATACAATTAAATTTGGAAATTCATATCCTGTACGTAATTGAAGCTAATGATTTAATATGTTGTACGGAAATAACAAGCAATTTACCTACTTCAAACAAACGCAAATTAAATTGATACATCAACTGTACTTTAGTAAAAGAATGTATCGAAATCATGTCAGAGTGAAATGGGATCGTAACAGTCATTGGTAATGTATGTAGGTACTCAATAAGCTTAAATAAACTAATTGATTGAAATGAATAATCTTGAAATTCATTCATCGTACCGGCTTTAAACACAACTTCCATAACTAATCGTTCCCGTTCTATTTTCAAAACAGAAATTTGAATAAGAACCGAAAGTTACATTTGAACATGGAATGCTCCCTGTGTTTGTAATTCGTCCGTTTGAAAATGGAACGTCTTGTTCTTATTATGAATGCGTTAAGGATGCGCAAGAGCATGCGTCTGACGGTTTAGTAACTGATGCATTAATGCCTCGAATGATCTCTTTCGTTTTTTTTTTGTCCGACGCCCGGAGATTGGTCATTACACATCTGAATATGTGTTCTACACAAAAAGTCGGATCACGATTCGGTAAAAAGTCGAAACGAGTCTTGTGATGTAAGTAGATAGCAAACGTGCTCTTTATGTTATTAGAATTTGAAGTTTCCGGATTGATTTGAAAGTTTTTAACGGGTCCGCTATTAGCTACCAGCAAATTGATTTCATTGAATTTGCCACAAGAAATCAATTAAAAATATAGAACGCGTAAGTTTTCAGAGTGCATCCTGTAAGACAGTAGTTGAGCTTTATCGTTAGCTTCTGGCTGAATCCAATTGTTCTAGTGTTTGGTCAAGGCAAGGCATCATTACATTTTTCTAGACTTGACCATGTCCTAGCACATTGTACAAGTAAATGCCTTGACGACTCCGCTTTGAATAATGAATAGTGCAACGTAGCTATAAAACTTTAAGTGTTTGCATTCAGTGAGATATTTAACACTATTACAACGTTCCTTGAAAACGAAACACTTCATGTTAAGTATCACCAATAAAACTTCTGAGAACTCGATGAATCAATCAATAAAGGCATTTGAATATCGTCCATTACGCCACAAAGTCTCATACACACGTCCTCATAATTAAAGTTCACATATTCCTTAAACACGAGAATTAACCCCAATTGAGAGACTGCTCTATTTAAATTACTCGTAACGTACTATTCAGCTTTCTGGAAGCGTGTGACACGTCACTAATCTATCTGGCAGCTGAGCCCGTTCGTGTCGCTTTCAAAAACAATCTTGTTTGTTCGAATTATGAAATATTGTGTTTCGTAATTTTAATTGTGGATTCTTTTTTTAAATGCTTTTTATTATACCCTTTGCCAGCAAAATCTACAATCGCTTATGTTTTATTAAATGCCACACTTATGTAAAAAAAATAGTAGAAAGCACCAGGGTATTTACTTGTATTTATAAAGCATAAATATGTGTATTCCATTTTACTAATAAAAATGGCCTCAAATTAAAAATAATATTAATACCTTTATCCTCATGCTTTTCCACATGACTCCTCGAATATATATATAAATATATATTACCTACCAATGTGACAGATGGCGAGTCCATTGCCGCTACCCAAGCACGATCAAATTATAAATGGTATCCATAAAGAGCTTTCTGCTAAAATCGGTTACCCACAAAACTCGCTAGTTCCGCGTTTCCGGTTTTCAAATTCGTTTTATAGCTTTTTGTCTACGACCGGAATAACAAGATGGATTTCCGTTTCAGCGCACATAGCGAAATCATTTTTCATAAATATGAAGTAGCTATTGTGCTTTGCAATGCTACAAAATTATCATAATACAGACGAGTAATAATCTCATATTTGAGCCCGTCCGCCATCTTGAGGAACAATGAACGTTATTGTCTCTGCTTAATTCCATTTTTGAAAAAATAATCCATTTCGCATTTCATCGCGAGCGCCTCATTGATTAAACCTCTTCGTACGATATTGAACTTAAAAGTTAGCAGAACTTAAAGTACAAATTTACTTGAATTGGCGTTGACAGCTGTGTTCTTTGGACAATGTATATGCTTAACGAAAAAGGGATCTTATCTCAGGGAAAAAAGAGCGAGAATTGTTTACTAATTGGTTTTACGGGAACTGCATGTGAGGAGCGGGACAGACATTGTTCGAGGGAGAAGGGAACAGAGCACGATTTTGCAATGTGTGCAGTTTATTATGATAATTATCAGACGAAAAAATCGAAAACGACATGAATGTTTTACAAGGCTGGCGATATTATTTGAGTTAACTTAAGCGGTGACAGTTTGTAACGCTTACAGAACACATTTGAATTATCACTTCATTAATTAAGCCCATTTGCGGCTTGACAGGCGAGTAGATAGGGCATAAACGTCGTATTGATAATATTACACTTCCTATATGGAGTATTCCCATACTTTCTTCGATGTTCATCTGAAAATTAATCTCGCTTTTAATCTAATAAAAACTTGCGTTTGATTTTTCAAGGATACGCAAACGGCACTCTTAGAAAGTTGGCAATTTTTGGATATAACTTAACTATCTATGCCCCTGTGTGATAATTTTGCTAATGATCTATCACTGTGCCATATATGTATAATTAAATTCCGTTCAGACATTCTGGCCGTAATAGAGTCACTGGAGAGATCTTCGCAAATTTTCGCATTTATATTTCTTGTTGATTTGTCTATTATTTTTATCTTCACCTTCCTCTTCCGCCGTACTATACTACGTGTAGTACCCGTACCCACTCTCCACCACAAAATATTGTAGGTGCCAACGTGACAGATGGCGAGGCCATTGCCGTTACTCAAACTCTATACATACGCCTTTGAATTGCTTCTCAGACATATGCAGGTTTCCTCTCGATGTTATCCTTCACCGTAAAGCTCGTGGTGCGACTAATCACTGTACTTAAGTTAACGTGTAATAAAACTCTATATTAAGGTATCACCAAGATAGATGACTACACATCTTTGAGTTTCTTGTCAAAGCTTGTTCTGGTGCGATGATATCCTTCGCCATAAACCTCATGGTGAGATAAATCACTGTAGTTCATTTCTGAAAGACTTGGGTACACCTTTGGAGCGATAATCACGGGCTATAATTTTACCTGAATATTACTATATAGTTTACACACACACACACACACATATATATATATATGATGATCAAGCCGTTCCTCAAGGAGAGAAAATAGAGTGCTAGTTCTCTCTAGATCTTTTTCGCTTCATCCACAGTAATAAGAATCTTTCTAATATCTAAAGTGTGATAATATTTGTAAGAAACTTAATGTAATGTTTTTTTTTGTATTTATTATTACTATCTGCTTTGAAGTTCTTTCACCCACTATTCATTAAACTCCATATAAATATTCAGACACCCAGAATATCTAATTGTTCAGCAGCAGTTCATTTGTGCGTCCATAACGTATCTTATTTGATTCCTATTGAACTGTTAACGTGAAACGTCAAATATAATTATTGCCAAGTCAGTAATAAATAAATTGGTTATTTACAATTGTAAACAGAAGCCGTACAAGGGTCTCGGGCTATGTGACGGACAGACCGACAGCCGATGTCAACTGTTATGGGTGGAAACAGAGTTTATACGCAGTTTTACGATGGGCCCCGACTGTAACTCATTTTTAATAAGCCTTATAGACTTTGAACGAATTAGTTTTTTTTATTATTACAATGAAATATGTATTATCATATGATTTTGTTCCATAAGAAACTGTCTTAAAAGGTACTGTGATTACATAATTAATATAGTCCGTTAATCTTATCCGATACATCATCGGTAGTTTTACAATGTTCTATTTTTGAATTGAAGTTATGATTCCAAATTTAAAAGTAAATGAAACTGGAAGAAAGATTCTATATTTGAACTTTTGTCTTTGACTCAAAGGGTTATGAAAAAAGAAAAACCCAATTGTATCGAAATCGTTTAAGCGTTCGATATTTGAATGAATCACGTCATGTGAGTCAAGACCATTGTTCCGACACAATATACTCTGTACTTACGTCGTCTCTGAGTAAATTAGGAAATGTGTTTTTTATTGGAAAGGCATGTGGAATTACAATTGGGTGTAAAATTATATATGACATACGTACACCGGTTTCCAGCAAGTGTCGTGAGAGTATTTGAATGTTATTGATGGCCGCGGCGCTTCACATCTCACAAATTTTAAATCAACATTTAAATACGAGCTTTTGAATATTCATAATGCGGTATGCAAGTGAAGACAAAGTCAGAAGTTTGTTTAACTACCATCAAAAACAACCAACAAATTTATAACATCCTCTTGAAACTCACGTAAACCGTAATATTTACTGTATGTTAACTCAAACATTTCCCGTTTTGCTTTGTTTTACTCAGAAGTCGGCGTAAAAAATATATTGCGTACGTACATTATATTTGAATAACAATCGTTCAGCATTGATTGTTCGAGAGGTCTGTGACGTCACCTCCGCCCGCCTGATAAGGACGGCTTCCGGTCGAAATCCTGACCGATGGGTGAATGAATGAATGACTGACCGAACGAACGGATCAAACGACCTTACCGTACGGGGACGAAATTTTCTCGAAGACTTTTTTGTTTACTTTACAATGCAACTGGGTTCAGATTTGCACTGGTATTGCATAAAATAATAATTCAGTGCGTTATTCATGATTTTAAACATTCCTTAAAAGTGATACCGTGGAAAATGTGATGTGGAACTAATGGTAAGTGGATAATCAATTAATTATTTTTGTTATCGCCCTTGTACATTTATATGGCAGGTAGGTGACACATAGCACATTTTAATTTTAATGGCGTCCATATATGTGTATGATATATTGAGATCAATTATAGACGAACACTTTATTAAAACACGTCTTGCTATGAACGGCAGCGAATCCTGGTTATCTTAGAGGAATAAAGAAGTTTATATGTAATTTAGAGGCGTTCTTTCTTTTCTCCTCTCAATCTTTTGAACAAATCGCTGCGTTACGGTATTAGATCGAATCCGCAATTAATAAATTCGCAACTAGAGTGAACGAGGGTGTCATTGCAATGATGAAGAAACGCATGTTATGCTGAAATAGACATATTGGATTTTAAGAATGACTGAAGAAAGTTTGGCAAAGCAGATGTTCTTAGCGATAGACCTCCCTAGATTGGAATGATCGAAAATTAAAGATTGCAAAGCTAGGAGCACTGGAAAAGCGAAGCTAAAAATCTGTAACTCTTAAGTGGTGTTGATGTGATCTCATTGCCGATAGTAAAACGGAAATGGCGATGTTGGGGTCTCGTTACAATTAGCAATTATGACCAAATATCATTGATTTAAAGTTGTTTTTGGCGGAAATCGAGCAGATTGGTTAGTATTTTTTTTGCCAATTTCTTGTAAATTGTTTTCATATGCTTTTTTAATTACTGTAATTAGTATATAACTAGAGAGTTCTATTTCCAAATGCTTACGATTGCAGAACTAGTGTCCATGACCATGTTATAATTATAGAAAGCATATTTTCTAAAAAAACACATTTCTTAGAAAATGAAGGTGAAGAAAAGCAGGGGAAACCCCTTACTCTTGTCCCTTTTTTAATAAAAAGGTACTTAGACAAAGATTCGCATGTAATTCTTTCTAATCGAAGCAAGCCATTGTCATTAATAGGTATTACCTTGTAGTTTAATAATTTTTTATCATCATCATATCATCACGCCGAGACTCTAACGGAGTAGGCAGAGAGTATAGAGCGCCAGTTCTCTATAGACTTACATACCTCTCGCTTCGTCCACATTCATCAGTCTCTTCATTTTATCATTGAAATCAAATACATTATAGCAAAAACTATTCGTACAAGACCTCTTCTTATAAGGATTCCCAGAAATGCTTGAACGTGTAACAAATTATACTTCATTTATACTTTTTACTTAAAACGCGAATCTTACAACTAATAAAAACGTCATATTGTTGGTAATCCAATTGTAAATGTATGTTTTCCTCAAATCAAGCATAGTGAGTTTCTACGAAACTTAACTGCATAAAAACACTGTCTGAATTGTGACAAGTGACAGTTACAAAAAATATTATTCCAAGTGATAGATAGATAGATTGTCAGTATCACATGCTACATTTGAAATTAGAAGGAGCTGCCGAGCCTATTGATACGTCATATACTCGTATATTTGAAATTAGAAGGACTCACTAAACGTTATTATCATACAGTCATATTTTATATTTGAAATTAGAAAGCATCGCTTATCTATCGATACATATATTTTGAAATAAGAAGGAACCAGCAAACCTATTGTTACGTCATATATTTTTAAAATTAGAAGGACTCACTAAACATATTTATACATTCGTATTATAAATTTGAAATTAGAAATCTCCGCAATGTTGGTGCATGTTTAAAATTAGAAGGAACGCCAAACCTATTGATTGGATGTACTTATAAACCTATTGATACATAATAATCTACATAATTATGAAGTCGAATGGAACTGCAAATTCTTTTGATACATAGATTTTTCAAATTAGAATGTGGCCACTGAAACCCCTTGTACCTAGTGTTAGGTACTATCGTGCAACGATGCCTTCCTATATGATTATTGAAGGAGGGACCAGAATTGTAATATACACACTTGTCAAAATATTTGAGTGTCAACGCGACACATGGCGAGTCTGTCATCTTTTAGGAACTAGGTGGGCTTTGAGCTTCTGAAACGTTCATGCACTGTAAACCTGGTGTGACATGAACCTATTTGAAGATGTGTGTTTAAATTTATGTGTAAACGATTAATAAATTATGCAAAATACCAATGATTATTTATAATAACATCGTATATATAAATTTGTTTCTATAAACGTTAACAGCTTGCTTTATGAATCTTCTTATTAATAAACTTATCGATATTGACCTATAAATATGTAGCTTATGTTTTAAAGATTGACTTGTGATGGTTCATATAATTCACTACAATTTTGTTATATATATATATATATATATATCCTCACGCCTTCCCACAAGGGTCCCCGAAGGGGTAGGCAGAGGTGTATAGGTAATACCCACAAGATTATTTTATAGTGTTGTAGTTCAATGAAATATGATAATCATTACTTCAAATTTAATTTGAAGCCCTGATAAGTCAGTTAGGTACAGAAATCTAGAGAGAACTGGCGCTCTATTCTCTCTGCCTACCACGTTAGGGACTCGGCGTGATGCCTACCCCGAATGGGTAGGCAGAGAGAGGTGTATAGGTAATACCTACACACTACACTACACACCCACTTTCCGCCAGAGGTATATTAGGTGCCAACGTGACAGATGGCGAGTCCATCGCCGTTACTCAAGCACGACTATACATACGCCTTTG
>JACCPG010000849.1:0-55245 GCA_016069955.1 Drepana arcuata | reverse complement strand
GAGGAAATATAGTGAGGCGCGTCTTCGTGGATATTATAAGATAGATTGGCGTCAGATTGGCTCAATGGAAATGATTCATTTCATTTCACAGATATTGATGATTACCATAAAACATATTATGTGTTAATCACCCAATATGTTTTATGCTAGAAAAATGAAAATGAAATAAAATGTTACGCAGGTGAAATTTGGAGAAAAGCTAATATATAATACTGCCAACTAACTATTGCTCCTGCGGCCGTGCAGGGATTCTTGGACGTAGACATCGGCCGAGGCAGGCACTGGAGTCTTACTGAGTTGCTCCCACAGCGGGCTGTCAGATGTCCACACCAACGATTCCAATACTTCTTCTTCAACCTGTACGTTCAAACAAAAATAAGTTCATATCTCTTTGATTTTTTTAGACATTAAGGAGACAGAGTAGGTTACTTTTAAATGAATAATACATATCTTTACCCTGCTTAGAAGTTATATATCGCCATACAAACAAGCCATAATACAGGATAAAGATCCATTAATCTTATGAGACTTGAAGGAGTTAAAAGGGTTTCGTGAGAAATGTACGTGTTTTTTTTCTATGTAGAACGCGTGATTTTTAGGCATGTATCAGATTTTTTTGGGGCTAGTTTGCGCGTATTTGTGTAATATTTTTTTACCATGCATTACTAGTGGAGCATAAAGGAGTTTCTACATGTGTTTAGTAGTTGTAGTTACCTGTAATTGGGTGGACACTTATGTATGTTTTATTATGGCATACTCTGTTAATATTTAGGTGTTCATACCTGTTGGTGATCCAAATAAATAAATGTGTTTATACTAGGATGCTTACAGCGTTAAGATGCTTGATGACATCCCGGCTGAGCTTGTCGACGACGGCTTGGACCACCAGCTCGATGACTTTGTAGAAGTGGAAGGCGCTCAGGCGGTAGAATTGCAGCACGCGCGGGAACTTCAGCGAGTGGACGCCGTAAGCGTGTAGTACCACCTCCGTGCAACACGCATACACCGCCAGCTGGTACGTCTCTTGCGTCAACAGCATCTATAGACCAGAGGTTCACAACATAGAGCAGCTGTTGAAGCAGTATAAGCCTATTTCATAAAGAAGCTAGAAAAAAACTCATTTATTTAAAGTGGCTTCTAACAGTTGTACTAATCAGTAACATACATTAACATTGAATTGTACTGAATGTTCTTTCAATGTGGGAAAAAATAAATATCATATTTTATACAAAATAAAACTCACCTGTAAGGAAACCTGCGGCTTCTTCCTATGTTCCTCTCGAATGATGTGCTCGAATACTTTGTAGTAGAGGCAGGAGACCATGTTACAGCGGAAGGCGATGGTTTCATTGCTGGTGCTGCAGTTGGCCTCCCTGAGGCTGCTCGCGAACTGCTCCTTCCAGCCGTGGCAGGGCATGATCACGTTCTTGTTAATAGTCTCCTCGCTGACACCGCATTCCCTATAAGACGAAACACGCAATCGAACTTGCAATCTTATTGTTGCAGGCAACTCTAAACACTCAGCCACTGCAGCTCAAACTTATAATGATGATGTAGTAAGTAAAGCGAGCGGTGTAAAGTTTGGCATCCATCTCAGTTGTTTTTTTTTTTTTTTATACCAATTGGGTGGCAAACAAGCATGCGGTCCGCCTGATGGTAAGCGGTTACCGCCGTCTATGGACGCTTGCAACACCAGGGGTATCACTCGCGCGTTGCCGACCCTGCAGGAATCTTTTCACACACTTCTTGAAGAACTCCATGCTGTACTCTCCAGGGAAAACCTAGTTGTTGTCAGCTCGTGGCGCCTAGGGGCCTAGTGTGGGGTACTGACTGGAAGAGCCGCAGCAGGTGCGCGGAGGGCAGAGGGCGCGCGTGGCGCAGCAGGGCGGCGAGGCGCGCCAGGCTGTTGCGGGCCTCCGACACCGGCGTCAGCTCCTCGCGCCGCGCCAGGTAGCGGCGCCCCGTCAGAGGAGTGTCGGGGCACGCCTTGCCGCTCTGCAACACATCACTTACTTTTTTTTTTCTATATACCAAACAAGGCTGTAAACCAAAAGGCCTTCAGCCAGTTATCTGGGTTGGACTCGTCGATATTTTTTAAATAATTCTAGGACTGGTTTAATGATACTTATTCGCGTCGAGCCTGTTCGCCGGAGACGGAAGATGGTATAAGGGTCGTTTATGTGAAGTGATTATTGGAATGAACTTCCTGAAGGACCATTATGTCGTTGTCCGATTACGCATTTACTAACAGACAATGAATGGTATTGGCTTATGGGAAGGAGATGAGCAGAATTTATATGAACTTCGTTCAACTGCATACTATGTAAGCTAAACCTTTGGACAATAATTGTTAAACTAAATATGAAAGACATTATTTTTTATAAAAATAAATATAATATAATCCAACTAACTAACCGGACCAAATGTAGCGATAACTTGCGATATTTCATCCCCAGAAACTTTGTTGCGAGTACCAATCTGTTCATTAGCATGCTCACCTAAAAATACAAAACAACATTAATTGATTCAAACAAATGAATTTTAACGAAGATAAAGTCAATTATAAAAATATGCATGGATGCTCCATTTTTATAATATAAGCTGAAATGTACATGTAAAGACTATATTCTTGCTAGAGAAGTGCCAAGTGAAAGATATGTCATAATCATCCAGTTTAAAAAAAATATGGTTTAAGAAAATCCAGGCTAGGAAAGTCTACTGGCCTTCTAGAAATATGCATGTGTTTAAAGTGTATGTAATCAATTACCTTCAAAATCCACAGAACAGGTTAACAATGGGTTTATAATATAATAGTTCCACATATTACAAAATGCTGTGGACACTGACATCTGACACTGAATATTTTTTCTTCTAAATTTCCATTATTTATTTATTTGAAGTGGCCAGTAAGTCAGGCCAGCCAAACAATATTATAATACTTAAGGATAACTAACTACACTGCACACGTGTTTATAAATAGGATTACTGGGCAACCGCTAACCATCAGGCGGAGACAAACTTGTTTGCAATGTTCATTATAATACAATTACTATATGAGTATCCTAAGATATCAGCACAAGAATTATAAAAAAAAATATTTATAAAACGTCTTTTAAGAAACTTACCTAAAAAGATCCTTTCATCAAATTCTCCAACACTTAACACATAGGTTTCATACAGATTATTCAATGATTTCAGATTTGAATCAAATAAACCAATATCAAGCAGACCTAGCTGATCAGAGTTCCCTTTTAATATCTGAAACAAATACATAATCAATTATGACCTTCTTTTTCTCCGTTTAGCAACTTATTGTTTGCAAAGTCTTTCTATCGGAACATGATGAACATAAAAACTATTGAACAGATTTTAATGCAAAAGGAAAGGAAAAGTATGGTATGTTAGGATACTAAATATTATATCCTTTATGAACTTCTTGTAGAAAATTGTTTCCTTGTAAAGCTAGGGAGGGCTGTTGGTAAATTATTTACTTGAAAATTTGTTATTGGACCTGTTACCCTGCAAAAATTCAGTAGGAACTTTTTCCTGTAGGATCGTAGTTAAAAATGTGGTATAGTCCCAAGGCTTAGGTACATCAATCTCACTTACCCCCTTTTCGAAAAATGTTTTGATAACCGGCCGCCAGCTATACTCCTTCATTGTAGCAGCCTCTACAGTTAGTCCATCTTTGATCTCACACAGAGTTGATATTATACATGGTGGCTTCTTGGGCAGTTCAAATTCATCTTTGAGCCAATCAGATGGGAGACCTGCAAAAATATTGATGTGAAAACAAGCTGTATTACTAGCAACAAAAAAATATTCAATTAAATTTGGCGAAAAGACAATGTTGTCACATCATCTGCTTAACCTTTTGTAACTTTTCCTGGATGAGTATATGAACATATTAATGGACAAAACATTATTGACTAACCTTTAAAAGCTGGATTGATGACATCAATCCTGTGTGCCATGAACGCATTGGCAAAGACATAGTCCAAGCAAGACAGCAGCACATGGTACATATCTACCAAGTCATCAGCTGAGTTGTGGAACTCTCCTTTCACACATACATACAAGCACCATGTAAACTCATACAGTGCATTTGTAGAACATGGCTGTAATCTAAAATTAATAAATAATAATAAAAATAATTTATGGGCCATAGTAGAATGTACATACACAAATTAACATATGACATGTAGGATAAAGCGGTTATTAATGGTACAACTTGTATGTGTATTATTTTTGTATATAATATTATTTTAGTCTCTTATTTTATGGCCATACAAGAAAAGTCCTTACAAACGAAGACAGACATCATGATGAATAGAAACAACAAAAAGAGGCAAGGTCAAAAGCAAATGGGAGGAGTTGCATTATAATAAAATAAATCCATAGTGGGAAGGCATGAGCATACATTACCATTATATAATATATTAATCCTATTATTGTCATAAATGCACATATTTGAGAGGATGTTTGGATGTCTGTTTCCCATTTAAACCACAATAGCCGAGCAGAATTGAATGAAAATTTGCACTTAAATAGATTAAAAGCTGAATTTAAAGCAAATAAAAAAATTAAACTATGTGTCACACAATATTGTCTTTATAATTATTTTTAGCTTATATTTGTAGCTTGTATACATACTTCGGCTTTTTACTCTTTGTGTTTGATTTAACAGGTTCATGGGTTAAACCAGAGAAAATTTCCTGGAAAATTGGTTGAAATTTTCTGTACAGCACAGTTGACACAGCAAACTTGTGTTCCAAACGAGATATTCTCTCTTTGAAGTCAGTTGACATAGATGCCATTTCCATCCAGTTTTTGATTTTGTTGAAGAACTGGATAAGGCTGAAATTTTCACAATCATGTTTGTCAAATAGTTATACAAATTATACATACATGACACAACACGGTGTCATGGGGTAAGTAGAGTGTAGAACCTTAGTTCTTTCCTGACTTACAGACCACTTTCACTTCATGCACAAATTATTATTATTGAATATAGATGAATAAAATGTTACCTTATGTTACAAAGCCTTAGAAGGCGAGTGAGACTAACACAGTTGCCCTCCACAGCAGTTCCAGACTGTACTGTCGGCGTGATTGAAGTCCGACATGCTACATACAATGCACATGCCATCCAATGAAGCACATCCCCCTGAAATTTGTTTATAAAACTCACTAAATGCTGTTTAACCTATAAATTTAAATGCAGGCTGTTTTGCACTTGAAAAAATCAAATCAATGCATTTTGTTGTTATCCCTAAGTTACAGGTGCAAGTATTGACGTGGTAAATATCTAGACCATGGGTACTAAGGAATTAAAACTCTTCGATACCTGGTTTATTACCAAACTGATAGATTTACAAAATATTAACAACGATAAAGTAAAAATGTATTGCTCACGTCTAGTGTATAATTTCGTTTTATATCTAAAAATGACTCTTTCGATTTTTTTGCAGCCACAGGATCTACGTTTAAATTCGAGCAAAGATTATTCATCTTCGATATCCAATTTTCTTCATTTTCCTCTGGCTTCGACATCGTGATAAAACGTAAGTTGATTTAAAAATAATGATTTAATAAACAATAAAACACCAAAGTAAACAACCAACACTCCAACGCAAACTTAACCCGATTTTGACAAATTTGACAGGTTCTTCCAGTTATTGGCGGGAAGAACGAAGATCACGCCGAGCTCCTCCCACACGCGCCAAAATAAAATAATCTATGAAATAAACAGATAATTAAATTTCGATGTTACCATTCAAAAAGAACAATATTTTCAAATCATGCATCCTCAAAATTTTACTTATAAGTACATTCAATAAAATGTATTAACAAAGTCGAAATTATTTTAATCTGCCTATTTTTGCAAGAACAGAATATAATATAACTTTATTTTAAAACTGTGTACATTTGTTACAAGATGTTAAAGTCGATAAATACAATGTATACATTGTAATTATTTATATTAATTAATTATTTATACACTTATACATAAATCTCAACAGTTTGTGCATTACGGATTACCGTTTTTATTAAATAAATCACACCACAATCATCACGGAGATGGAAAACATAAATAAAAACCAGCTTATACGTTTGAAAATAAATTCAAAGATATATGTATTTACAGATATAGAAATATATATCTATTACTTGAGAAACGGGAGTAACATAACCCTTGTGGTAAGGCGTGATATATTATTATTTACAAAAATGACTAAACATATAAACCCTTAGAAGTACATTTAAACGGTGGTAAGGAACTGAACATAAATAATCTAAATTATAAAAGGAAACCTCTGAACAACAAACAAGAAAGAAAGGACTATTGTATTTGGAATACCTATATTGTTATATAAAATACTTAATGAAAATTTAAAAAAATTACAAATGATATCGAAATACGTAGCTCAAACCATATTGAAACAATAGGGAAACAAGAGTAGAGCATATATTTTCAAAATTTATTGTACGACTAAAAGCCAGCTTGCCAAGCTTTTTAAATAAAAAGTTTTTTAAATAAAAAGCTTGGCAAGCTCAGCTGAGCTCTGACAGATATTTCTGACATTAGATTCATTAGAATAATAAGCTCGAATTCGGAATTCAAAAATATTGTGTCCTCTTAATCAGCCCACGAATATTTTATTTTAATTTGAATGAATGTTTGCAGTATATTATTTTAAAAACCTTTAAGTTGCTGAATCCAAAATTCTAAACGAAATCTTCATAGTTAACTAATTTATAATTAAACAATGATAACATTTCACCGACTATATCACGTATCGTGCACTGCGTATAGTTTCAAGAAGCAGGGCTTAAAGCTATGTAAAATGATAAATCCAAAGCATAAACGGTGGGCTATATAATGATACATACATATATATCATCACGCCGAGTCCCACATATATCCTATTGGCTGTTCATTGATTTTCAAATGGGCTACATTTCAGGCAATGGCACCCATCTCAGTCATTGGATGTAACTCTGCCGACGTTGAAGAGCTTGACCAAAGTAGAGCACGAGCCGGCCAAACGCGGTACTCGGCGCGTCGCTATGCTGAACAAGTTATTCATGAAACAAATCACAGACCTCATGTCTACGGGCACTGTTGCAATGGACATTCTCGGTCGTGGTATAGAAATATCCAAAGTGTGTACACTTGCTTATAGTAAAATATCAGTTTTAAGTTATTGTTCCAAACCAGCTATTGCATTAGGGTTATCTTGTAGTGGTAGATGTAAGATATATTTGAATAAATCAAGTCAGGTTATATTTGGCATATATTATCTTCATGTCTTCCCGCAAGGGTTCCCGAAGGTGTAGACAGAGGTGTGTAGTACCAAGACACCTACTTCGTGGGAGATATATTTTAAGTGCAAGTTCATCTCTATTACTCAAGCACAACTATGTATGTAACATAACTAATGTATGTAACAATTGTCATAAATTTTATCAGTCATCTTAGTTTTTATTTATTTTTTTTATACCTTTTGGGTGGCAAACAAGCATGCGGTCCGCCTGATGGTAAGCAGTTACCGCCGCCTTTTATAGGACTTAAAATTAAATAATTACTTAAATTTTGAAGTCAGAAGAAGTATTTATAGTTGAAGGCTTTTGTTGTTACTCCTATAAATAGACACATATTTATGTTACAGGTAAAAGTTGCATCGGACTTTCAAACAGTGAATGTATACTGGGTATGTAAAGGCAATGCCTCTGATGTAGAGACAGAGGTTCTACTAAACAAAACTGCAGGTGCTCTGAGGCATGAGTTATCCACACTTCGCGTTATGGGGGAGGTGCCCTATGTTGTATTTGTTAAAGGTTTGTACATATATACATATAATCACGCTTCTTTCCCATAGAGGTAGGCAGAGACCACTTCTTTCCACTTGCTACGTTCCTTACATACTTCTTTCGCTTCTTCCACTTTCAATATACTCTTCATACATGCACTTCGGTTTGTCAAGACGAAAAGTATTATCCACTGTCAGTAAAGTGCATGTAGATGTCCATAATTAGGAAGCAGTTTCTCCCAGCAAGCCTTATGATGTAGGATCCATTTGTCTGCAAGCACCTAGACCCATGGTGAAATGAAACAACAACTTGAAATGACTATTGTATAGTTTCCAAGTACCAAACAATAGGTTGTCCCTGAATGTGCCTAAAATAGTACTATTTTTATATATATCTTACTAATATTATAAATGTGACAGTTTGTAAGTTTGGATGTTTGCGGTCCTTTCACGGCCAAACGGCTGAACCGATTTGGCTGAAAGTTGAAATGGTGATAGCTTATACCTAGGAATATGACATAGGCAACTTTTTTTTTTATATTGAATAATTCAAAGTTCTTATATTATAATGTATGATGTTCTTAAAACGGCATAGCGGCTGAACCGATTCTAGCAGGAAAAGTGCCAAAACTACTTTTTCAAACTCCACGCGGACGAAGCCGCGGGCATAAGCTAGTCTTATATATCCTCACACCTTCCCACAAGGGTCCCCGAAGGGGTACGCAGACGTGTATAGGCAATACTCACACTCCCACTTTCTGCGAGTTCTTCAGAGTTCTATTTTAGGTGCCATTTGTTAACAGATAAGCAAGAAGCCCATCTAGTGGACCTCGACCGACGTCTAGCCATAGCTGACTACGGCGAGGACTTTACCCCCACAGAAATTGGACACCTGCTCAGATCGGAATTCACTTTAGACACAAAACTATCTCCCGAAATGAAGGTAGATACATAACTTATATTATATGAATGAGCTCTTTGATGCCTACCTTAGGGATTTAACACTCTCTCTACCTTACCAGTATGATACTCGGCCTGATGATTTCATGTATGTATGTTATAAAATAAGATTCGTGATATGAGTGCTCTACGCCAGGGTCAATCTAGATTATTGTGGAATTTCATTTATTGCATGCAGTAGATAATTATTTATTATATACTAGTTGTTCCGCCCAGCTTCGCCCGGGTGAAAAAGTTAATATTTCCGGAAACACGATCGCAGCGCCACCTATTGGGTCCAATTGTTTATCTAAACCATTCTCGAATCCACCTGAAGACACAGATTGTCCCGCCCAGCTTCGCCCGGGTGGAATAGTTAATATTTCCTGAAACACGATCGCAGCGCCACCTATCGGGTTCAATTGTTTATCTAAACCATTCTCGAATCTACCTGAAGACACAGATTGTCCCGCCCAGCTTCGCCCGGGTGAAAAAGTTTATATTTCCTGAAACACGATCGCAGTGCCACCTATCGGGTCCAATTGTTTATCTAAACCATTCTCGAATCCACCTGAAGACACAGATTGTCCCGCCCAGCTTCGCCCGGGTGGAATAGTTAATATTTCCTGAAATACGATCGCAGCGCCACCTATCGGGTCCAATTGTTTATCTAAACCATTCTCGAATCCACCTGAAGACACAGATTGTCCCGCCCAGCTTCTCCCGGGTGGTATAGTTAATATTTCCTGAAACACGATCGCAGCGTCACCTGCCGGGTCCAATTGTGAATCTAAACCATTTTCGATTCCACCTGTAGACAAAAAAATCATTAATATCCGTTCAGCCATTAAGGATTTCAGTGACATACACATAGAAAAAAATATATATAAAGATGGAGATATTACTACGGTGAAGGAAAACATCGAGAGGAAACCTGAGAGTTTGAGAAGAAATTCAAAGGCGTATGTATAGTCGTGCTGGAGTAACGGCGATGGACTCGCCATCTGTCACGTTGGCACCTAATATACCTCTGGCGGAAAGTGGGTGTGTGGGTATTACCTATACACCTCTGCCTACCCCTTCGGGGACCCTTGTGGGAAGGCGTGAGATATTACTACTACTAATAAATCTTAGTATGAGACCTGTAGGTAACAAATCGCAATGTCTAGTTCGTTTGTATGGAAGTAAAGAACGCTCAAATGCTTTTTTTTATATTCGTCACATAACACATTTACGTTTAATTGGGTGTAGGTATGCAAATTTTTTATCAACCTTTATGGTAGCATTCTGGAATGCATGACATGACTCACGTTATCTGTATTTATTCATTAAGGCCCTTCCACATTGTACATCCAATACATGCCTATTGTTAGTTTGTTATGTACAGCGGATTAGTCACTTGGACTATGAATGGAGGATATGAGTAGTATGAGTATGAAGTGGCCCCGCGTATTTTGGTGACTCGCATTCCAACCTTTTCTGACCGTAACTACTAGCGGTCAGTCCCGGTCCCGGCTTCGCACGGGTGGACATAAGATTTTTTTATAAAAGAACATATAGCCTATGTCTCTCAGGCTGAATGTAGCTTTCCAATGGTGAAATAATTTTTCAAATCGGTCCAGTAGTTTCAGATCTTTTTTCAATACAAACATACTTACATACAAATCATTCCTCTTTATAATATTAGTTATAGATAAACTTGAGAACTTGTAGCTATCCAAGGACCTCTTGATAGAAATGGACCCCTTACGGCCGCTGCTATTGAATAACATGACATACTTTAACAGTCGTTTTAAGTTGTTTGAGGAGACTGAAGAATGTGGAACTGACCAACGAAACCACAAACGTTTTTCCGTTTGCCGAATATCGAACATATTCTAAAATACCACTCTAACATAGATCACCCTAACGGGGCAGAGAAAGTGGAGCGCCAGTTCTCTTCAGATTTACAGGCCTCTTTAGCTCTGCTATATTAGTCTTTTCATACATGGACGCCAGTTTCGAGTACTCTTGACGTACTCACTCTTTCGATCGATTTGATCTAGGTAGTTAGAACGTGGTTTTATTCTGTCTCTTTTTAATCACTTTGGCATTGTATACGATTTTCTTAAATATTTCTTCACTCTCACTCATCCTTTCTATAGAAAATAATTGTTTTGGTAATATATGTTCAAACCAACTACATATTTTCAAACAACATAACATACGATTGAAATGGTAATTAATTATCATTACCTATACTGAACAGGGTCACTGATGAGAAACTTATTTTAGGTCAAAATAAAACAATTGGAAGATGATATGTTATTACAAGAAGATCCAATACCAGAAATGTCTAACAATGTATACGGACTGGATCATGACAAAATTATGGGCAGGCTGTTGGCTGCCAGGAAGAAGACCAGAGACGCTTGGGGCAACCTCGACGCTCCGGTGGTATCTTACAGAGCGACCGGGAAAACACCAGAGGATGTGGGCAACCAAAGGAAGGAGCTGGCTGACTTCTTGCACAAGAGACAGGTATTAATCAATATATACGCAAAAAAATTTTTTTTATTTTTTTTTAGTATCTTAAATAAAACATAACCTATCTGCTAATCAAGGTATAATCTGCCACGTTGGCACTTAAAATATATCTCTGGCGGAAAGTGGCCGTGTGGGTACTGCCTATACACCTCTGCCTACCCCTTCGGAGGCCTTTGTTGGAAGCCGTGAGGGTAATCAAGATAAAAAATTATCTCTGTGTCAAATTTCTTTCAATTCTGGTCCGTGATTTTTGTGTGAAGTAGCAACAAATATAATCACCAACTCTGGCGTAATGTAGGTATTATTAAAGCTCTTTCTATCATTCGGACCCTTGATGAAAAGTGTGGAGATAAAAAACTTATCCATACACATTTTGACTTTTTAACCCACCTTGTTGAATATATTGAGGTTGTTTTTGAATCGTAAAGTAGCTGATGTATATTATTATGGAAATAACACCATTTGAATTGCGTACGGATCTATCTCACTCCCCAACGCTGCATCTAGTAAACACGCCTTAAAATCATTCAATGTACGAATCTTAACGCAATGTGATTAATTGTTACCGTGGCTGTTGGGGCGAAATACTTCCCAAGGGTAGAAGAAAAATTAACTGTGAGATCCTAGATACGATTATCAAAGTTGGGCTAAAGAAATTGCATATATTTTTGCTTTTTTTGTATTTATCTTCAGGGCTCCCCAAAGAGGTTGTCAGAGTTCAAACAGCACCCTCTTTTTCCTATATATCAACACTAGAAGTACCCTGCAGATGCACCTGCCTTAAATTTAGCTGGCCCGCTCTCTTGGGCAGTAGGCTTTTAGGCATGATGATATAGCTTATAGCTTTCCTAAATTAAAGGGCTTTCTAGTAGACTTTATGTTAATGTTATTTTTTTAAATCGGTATATTAGTTCCTTACATTAGCACATTCTACCAAAAAAACTTCAGCACTATGTGTATATGTCAACGTAACGTGTCCGTTGCCGTGTCTCAAGCTCAATGCCAAACTACATACCGTCTTTAAATTTTTTCTTAAAAGTATGGCTCTCTTCTCCTCCCCTTTTTTTCCTCGAGATATTTTTCTTCAAGCCTCTAGTTTGACAAACCTCTTTTATTCTACACTAATATTACGAAGAGAAAAGATTTGATTGTTTGTAATGGATAAACTCAAAAAGTACTCCAACGATTTCAAAAAATATTTCTCCTATAGAAAGCTACATTATCCTGAAGTAACATATGCAATAACATCGAGTGATACCGCGGGGCAAATCTAATTGTAAATATTTTAACTTTAAATGAAGTCAACATTTTGCATCAAATGATTGCCTAATTTCTTTCTATTCCATTTCGGGACTGTATCCGGAAGGTACGAGACCATGATTGTAAAATTTTATGTTATCGGTGCGTCACTAATGTACTTCAAAGGCAGGATTGATTAGGGTTTTCTTAAAAAAATACTATCTACCAGATAATCATTTCTTTGTGAGTAAAAGGTGACGTATCCCTCTTTTATGTTTTTTCTAAGAACTGTTCTAAGCATATCGAAAAATTGCCGTATTTCGTTGTTATATATTTGTGTGCGTATAAAGGAATAGATAAGCTTATCGAGCACATGAAGAAAATAGTGTGTGGTAGGTATTTATTATTCATCCCATGCGGAGCGTTTCGGGTCATAAGCTGCTTACATCGACATCTAAGCAGAGTGTTCTCAAATGAATTTAAGTATGTACATAGGTATAAGTACTTACATTCTATAGAGGATAAATCTTATTTTCAGCTCTTCAGATTTGCTTTCGTTTGTATCAATCCATAGATCTTTGCACGATTATAGTGACATTTTCCAACATCAATTGAAGATCGCGTTGTATATTTTCTCATACAGCTACTTTGAGGTTCTCAATTATCAATTAACCTAGCGACTATATATCTTTAGTTTGTACGCTTTCCCACAAGGATCCCCAAAGCGGTAGGCAGAAGTATATCTCCGAAACGGTGGGACCGATTTAAAAGCAACTTTAGCTCGCAGATAGTTAAGACCTGGGGACCGACTAATCATCGGTTGCGTTGGACCTTGAATTTATCTCCTCGCCGGAGGAGGAAGGAAAGAGGTGAAAGCAGGAGCCCTGAAAGTGTATATGCTATATATATGCACTGTATTGTTTTTGTAGATCGCGCACACCAAGCTACTAAAGCGGCTGCGTGACTCGCGCAATGAGATGCAGCTGGCGCTAGGTGAAGATACCGATGACGAAGATGACATCGACCCGCCCTACTACGGGGACGAGGACGGGGACGAGTACTTCGACGATGAAGACGACGACCTCACTCATTACGAAGAACCATTCGAGGACAAGCTCGAGACGAGACCAAGGCCGACACTATAGATTGTAGTTTTTATATTAATAAAGAAATTGTTAAGTTTTTGGAAGACAAATTTTTGTCTCATTTCTTTTCCCAGAGTACATTTCTGACACCTCCCCACAGGGGTTCCCGTAGGGATTCGGGCCGGTGAAACAACTGCTACTTTTACATACATATCTTTGTCTGTGCTTGCATAGTTACGGTTTAGTCGCGAGGGCCTTCGCGGGCTTCGACGGATGAGCTGTCAGCTTGGTGACAGTGGTATATGTTTCTTTATCACGGAGGTGGCCTTATCTAGAAATAGGTTTATCTACGAATATATAGGTATTTATAAAAATCAATCGCCGTTCGTTAGTCTCGCAAAAACTCAATAAAGCACGGCGGATATTTTTCTTTTTTTATGTATTGATTTGTATGTATCCCTGTAGGTTTACTATTTTTTTTACACAAACGATGCTACGCGGCACAACATGTCGCCTATAAACTGCAAAATTGTGGATATTTTGACGTTAGTTTCTGACTATCATTTTATTCCATGGGATTGGCAAATCAAAATGTGCATATAAATTGCTCGTCTTGGAGGTATCTTGATTGACGGGCGCAGCGCAGATAATAAGCTAATCGTATATTAGGTATTCCAGTTTAAATCACATGCAATTTGTTCAGCATAAATAAATATAAAAGATTTCTGTCTTTGAGATCGGGAAAATAACGTTAAACAATTTGTTACTAATACATACCTTCGACTACACTATATTCGCATCGTTTGGATCTCACTGTATCATATAAGCGATGAATTTTTATTCCTGTTGTCGTTGTCTGTTCGTTGTCGGTGTTGTCTGTTCGTCCAATAACGTTCGTCGCCTTCGTCTTCCTGTTAGTAGATCTCACTTTAGAGAACGGGACAAATTAATAGGATAATAATGTCGGTAGGCGGTATCTTTTAGCATATGAGTGGACTGGATTTACATCATTGATTAAATCGGTAATTTTTAAAGTGTGATTTTTTTGTTTTTGTTTGTAGCCACATCTTGACATACATGTCAATAAGCTGATAAGTAACATTTTAGATATTAATAGTTATTCCATTCTCCTGTCATCATACATTTAATTGAAGGGACTGCGTCTCTTCCCTGTCCCTTCCATTTGCTTCTGTCCAGCACAACCTCTGACCTCCCTATACGTCATGAGAGACACTTTTTCTTTGATCTGACCCATGTATGTTAATCTTGGCCTTCCTTTATTCCCCTCTTCCTTTCCTTCTAAGATATTTACCATTATCATGTAAGTGTTTGAAAACTGTATCCAAATGCTGATAGTGCAAAAGCTCATTTTCAGATGCTGTAAGGCAGTCGCTCGTAGTCGAACAAAAATGAGTCTTAAGAATTGAGCAGAAGGAATCTTAAAATCTAAAGATATTTATCCAAATGATTGACTACTTACACACTTACAAGACAGGCCCAGCCTAGTGTGGGAGCCTTAGTAATTAATAATTGTACATGTTCTTTTCTCTAAACTGAATGTTTATGTACAATTACTGTGAAACATGTAACCTTTATGGCAATAAACTTTTATTATTATTAACCTTTATTATATATGGCTCTGAACTCAATGTAAGTCTTTCACGTGTTCACTACGAGCTACTTTTCGTATTTCATGTAGTATCTAGTAGTGTTATTAAGTATAAACATTTTGGAGTATCGATCCTCAAGTTGGTAAGAAGTTAAATTGAAAATACTCATCTATATATTTCCATTGAGGAGTCATATCACCACAAGGAACCTGATGAACGAATATTTCTCATAATTTATATTTTTTATAGTATTTTAGAATAGTTGTTAGAGAAAATATGAGCTCGGTAGTATTATAATTATAAAAGCACACCACGAGCTTTACGGTGAAGGAAAACATCGAGAGGAAACCTGCATACGTCTAAGAAGAAATTCAAAAGGCGTATGTATAGTCGTGCTTGAGTAACGGCGATGGACTCGCCATCTGTCACGTTGGCACCTAATATACCTCTGGCGGAAAGTGGGTGTGTGGGTATTACCTATACACCTCTGCCTACCCCTTCGGGGACCCCTGTGGGAGGGCGTGAGGATATATTATTATTTTTATCATTATAAGTTACAGTTAGTAATGTTTTGCTATTGTGTGCTTAAGATCCATTACAAGTAAATTTACATATTATAATTTCTCAATTGATTTTTTTACTGGTCATTCAAATTCGCAGTACCTACCTATTGATATTACATTACAACGATACAATTTATAAATATAGTCTTGTTCTTATTTGCAATCCAATTAATATACATTGCATATAAAATGTTGGTAAATTCCGAGGAATTAGGCCAGGCTTCGGTACTAGTATATCTTTAAAAGGTAGTCCCTACCTATAAAGGAGCAAATCTTTGCCAACCAATTGAATAAACCATTACGCCCTCCACTTAAACGGACCTAGGTAGGTCACCACCCTCTTTTCGCCGGAGGTGTATGTATGTAGGTGCCAACGTGACATACGGCAAGTCTAGCGCCTTCTATCAGGCTTATTTAGGCGTGTTTTTGAATGACTTCAGAAAGTTTGCAGGATTCCTCACGATGTTATCCTTCGCCGTCAAGCTCATGGTAGGATTAATCAGTGCAATGACGAGAGTTTATATTTTTCAATACTAGCTGTGCCTTAGTTTCACTCGCGTGAAATTTGATTAAAAGGTAGTTCCTTCTGGAGTAAAACATATGTTGTGTTCCTCCAGCTAATAATCTAATAATATTAATATTTCTGTGCCAATTTCATCCTTTTCCGCGCGATATACACGTGTTATGCCTTCACATCAACATTGATGCAGTCGGCGCTTTCGTTTCGTGGTCTTAATCATTATAAACCCATCTCAAGCTCCTGTCGAAATGCATCTTTCGTTCCTTTGTTCTATGTAGTTATGGATATTGTATGGAATCCAGAGACACGAAGTTCCCGGTACAGACGTAGGTACAGTTATTGGTCATCCATCCATCGGCGACCACGTGTCGGGTTGCTTACCGCTGATCGATTTGCGCAGACTGTGCTACGGGGCCCTACATAGTGAGTAGGTAGGCAGGTGTATGATATCATACCTAGATTAAAGTTACAAGTAACGATTGCATGAAAACAACAGAACCTAACAAGCTATTTTTTCATAATTATGTTTAAACAATACTCAATAGCACGAGTTATCAGTAAACAGAGGCATGCACCGCTGAATATTTTGATAATCTAACTCAAATAGTTATATTTTATTGACTTTTATGACGCACACGAGAATTATAGTTACCTAAACAATAGATTAATATAAATCTTTACAGCAAATAATTTTGTGGGTTCAACAGGTGGCGTTAGACTTCGCTTAGATACAGTTAGATTGTCATCTGGAGAAGTGAAGTACCTACTTACTTCTATTAAACGATAGGTAGTGTAGGACATTTCGAAAGGAATACTGTGAATAATGATTTAAATAGCAGGTTTGTTGATTGAAAATGGCTTGCATGGATGGTGCGTATACATTAGCCACCATAATATTATTGATCCGGTTGCCAAGTCACGTTCGGGGTGAGTATAATTTTGGGAAGTGTCTAGATACGAGCCTACATTTCATACAAAGCTGAATGGATACACAAAGAATACAGATTTTAATAGATGTTGTAAAGTTAATCCAGGTCCTGTGTAATATTAGGCGGGGACCGGGGTGCGCGGCGTGGGGGCAAAGAAACCGGCCGGTCTGATGGCCACCTGTTCTCCGCGCGGGGGCGCGCGCGTGCAGCCCCCCCCCCTCCCCACCCTCCTTTCGTCCTCCCCTCTCCCTCGGCGCCCGGCCGCGGCACCCTCAAGCGAGGTGCGCGCGCTTCTCCCTTCCCTCGACTCATTCGTTCCGCGACGCGTCGTCTCGCCGGCCGGCTTCCGCTCAATTTGCAAGAGCTCATTCCACCCGCGCCCGTTAGCCGCATCGCTTCGATACACTTACAAGAAATCCATTAAATATGACGGAAAGCACCGAGACTCCAGTGGTCGCAGCGCCCGAGAAAACCCCAACTGAAAATGGTTCCACTGAAACTCCGCCAGAGGAGACCCCCGAAAAAGCTACCGAAGAAAAAGAAAAGGAGACACCACCGCCCAAAGAGATGCGCGCAGTCGTCCTAACTGGCTTCGGCGGACTCAAGACTGTCAAGATCCTGAAGAAACCTGAACCCACTGTCGGCGAAGGCGAGGTCCTGATCCGTGTCAAGGCTTGGTGAGTTTTATTTTTAAATAATATTTTACTTGTTTTACCAAAATGTGCAAACCACGGTGATATTTTTTGCTTTTAAGCGGGTAGTTTTGGTAGTGGTCGGTTACACTTTCGTTTAAAATGAGACCGTTTAAAATCTTATATGTTTTTTTAACTTCAAACATCCAGACACGTCGAGAATATTCTTGTGAATTATAGTTTTTTTCGATATCAATATGTTTGCATCTTTGAGGTGGTACAATCTCGCATAAATTACGTTTCTCTGGAACACTGCGCTGAACATACCCACATTCCCAGAGGCGGTTGAGTCAGGTGCCGTTCGCTCCTCATTACCATCTACAAGCGTCGAGTTCATAAATAATCACAGGTCGAGTTATCCAGTGCGCGCACCCGCTTCTTGATTGAACAGTTTGCAGGCATATTATACAGGCTTGAGCGGCGCGCCCTACGCAGCAACTGCGGATTTGCACTCAGTAGATTGCGGATCGGGGAGAATACATTATTATAATTTTCCACCCACTCTCTTTTGTGTAATGTCTATTTGCTGTGATCTTCAATCGATTTCGCCAGATAATAATTTATGCAATAGAATATTAGAGTTAGTTTTTAATCGAGTATTGCGTTCAAGCATGCATGTGCGCACCGGAGCGCGGCGTGCGTGGACGCTGCGATGCCTGTTACAATTTAATGTTATTTTGTCATACGAGACAAACGTCGAGTTCGTGCGAAAGGGAATCGGGCGCCTACTGACATTGTTCTTTGTTCGTTTTTATCGCTCCAGTGCTTCAGATAATGCATCGGATGAGTCGCGTCAACATGCTACTTGCGCCGGCGACACATGAGTTATCTGCCACTTTTCTTGTTAGCGTTAACTGCAGTTCGTTAGACCGCTAACATAACACCCACTTACTGGGAGAGATTGGTTTTGTTGCCCTGCACTGTAATAACGGTTACTATAATGAGGGTCACTCACTTAACCGGGCGTAAAGGTTTTATAATTATTATTTGTACCAACTACGTATTTACTAAGTACTAATCATAAAAGGTTAACTTATACTACTCGTGCTTCGCGGTTTCTTCGGTGGATTTTCTCTTTTTATTTCCAGGAATACACACTTATCGTACCTTAATATTAACCTGCTCGTCGGTTTCGAGAGTACTCGAGCATGTATCAAGAGACTGATGAATGTGGACGAAGCAAAAGAGGTATGTAAGTCTAGAGAGAACTGGCGCTCTATACTCTCTGCCTACCCCGTTAGGGACTTGGCGTGATGAAATGTAAATGTATGTACGTATGTTTGTAGAGCCGTGGTGGCCGAGTGGTCCGAGTAGATGATGCCTGCGACACAAAGATCGCAAGTTCGAATCCCGACTGTACCAATGAGTTTCTCAGAACTTAAGTACAGTGATTAGTCACACCACGAGCTTTACGGTGAAGGAAAACATCTTTGAGGAAACCTGCATATGTTTGAGGAGCAATTCAAAGGCGTATGTATAGTCGTGCTTGAGTAACGGCGACGGACTCGCCATCACGTTGGCACCTAAAATATATCTCTGGCGGAAAGTGGGTGTGTGTGTACTACCTATACACCTCTGCCTACCCCTTAGGGGACCCTTATGAGAAGGCGTGAGAATATATGTTTGTAATATTAACATATCTAGTATTCATCCAGATTATATATCTCTGTCAAATTTCATACAATCGCGTTAAGTAGTTTTTGCGTGAAAAAGGAACAAACATTCTTACAAACTTTCGATTTATTATATTAGTAGGACAGTAAAATTAAGTATTTAGCGTGTATAAGTAATTTGCGGTATTAGATGGTAAGGTGAGGAAGAGCTACAAAGTGATTTATGTATGGCGGGTAGTGCGATGCCGTCAGGGCGAGAAGGTAGGCTGGGGCGCGGCCGGGAGCACCTCGAGGTGGCACACAGGGCGCATCCCGCTCGTGCTAAATATAGCGCGCTTATCGCAGACTTACTATGTAAATGACCGCGACATACGCGCCGCCATCTGCCGCGAAAATATAAACCGACTGGTTGCTTCGACCGGTATTAGCTTCATAGTGTTGCATTGCAAAAACGTGTGAGTTCCGCCCACACCGCTGCCAGTGTCTGGTGGGACTGCATTCTACGAATGGACAACGATTATAAACTATCCAACACACTAGACGTCAACATTGGCCTTACTCTTGCAGTGAGCTCCTCATAAATTGATTTTATTAGAAACTTTGTTTAGAACCATTAAAATACTCTTTTTAATTCAGTAGCTTCACGATATGAAGGAAGTGATGTGTTAGTTCTGTAGTTTATAGGCTTTAATTTGTTTGCACAACATCTCAAAGCAATTTAGATATGGTAGAAGCCGCGCAGTCTGTATACAAGATGAATGAACGGTCTATTCCAAATGGTTGGGATTATTTCTGTATTGTATTGTAATGTTGTTTATGCACTAGCAGGATGGCGTTACGGTGCTTGGTTATATACTTTTTGCTTCTTTTGAGGTCCCAGGACTTTATGCAAGATGAACTTTATAAAACGTGAATAGGTTGAATGATTGCTGGCATATTTGGTGGTTAAATTGTTATCATAAGACTCTTAATTGTCTTATTGAACTAAAAACACTGCGACGAAAATCAACGTTGTCTTTTAATAAAGAACTTAATTTATCTACTGTACGTTGATATTGGGGGCTCATTTTCGGTAACAAAATAAAATCATAAGAAAGGTCTTTACAGCGAGTCGTCAGTATTTTCCAAGAATTTGGTAAACTTGAATGTTTTAAGCGCATCGAAATATCAAGTCAATTATCTTCAACAAATATTCTCAAAGTTAACTCAATATTCAAAGAGCCGGAGCAAATCGTTTTAGCAAATATCGACAGTTCGATGAAAATCTTGACTCTTATTCAAACAAACAAGAAGGTAAATATCCCCGATCTTTCCCAAACTTCCTTGAGCGTGATGCGCTTTGAACAAGTTCTTTGTTTAATAGTTACTATTAATTTAATGATACGTTTACAGAATGGAATCCACATAGTTGACGGTGCACTGGGTGCCCAGGCGCATGGAAGGGGGTTGCGTGCCACCAATTCGTGTTAAGTTTTGTGAGATCAGACCACGTTGTCGGAAACCGACCAGTGAATAGCCCACTATTATTTTCAATTGGGTCAAGTCAGTGTCAGTATGAGATGTTCCGAGAACAATCGCCGTACACACGGCTCGTATAAGTGGCTTTCTTTTTTATTTGTAAGTGCTTTAATTATATGTGGAGATGATGGGAAATGTGATGGCTGGACTTTTGTTTTTTGTCGAGTCGTATCGATGCTCGCGTCTGGCCTACATCACGTTGAACATATGGTTTATTTTGAGGTCGGATATGAAACAGCACAAAGAAATCTTCAGCTCAGTAAAATTGTACAATATTTGTATCGAAAGTGCGTGTTAATTGCTTACATCCTTGCCTTTGTTGGCGTATCAATTTAGGACCTAAAAATAGCGGTTGCCCCTCGGAGCAGCGGCTGGACTCCATGGTATTGAGTGCAGTATTGTGCGTTTTAATGGGCTCCGTGGCCACATAAGATGGGAGAGATGAATTTGTTTATTACCCTCTTCCTTATTGAGAGCGTCTGCACGAGATAGCTCTCTTCCTATGAGTCACTAGAAAGCAATGTTCTTGAGCTAACTCGATTCGAATATCCGATGTGTACCTGACCTCACTGCACCCGAGTGGGAGGACTTGTTTGCAATAGTATATGCCTACATAGCGTGTATCAGGGGGTAGTCATTGCGATCTTCTATTGCGTGTCTATTGCTCTTCAATATTTTCATTTTATTTATTATACGGGTATTACACACACATCCGATATAAGTGATCTGTGTTTAAGTAAACTCTTCGCACTCCTACTTGAGATTGATTGTCGCAGGGTGATTTCGATTTATCCGTTGCTTTTTCTTCCGCCGTTTCTAACGACACTTTAATTCATTTATAGGAATCATAGCCATGCTATGCTATGATATTAATTCAAATGGTTTGGCAGGTTACCAGATTTCTACACGGAACTGAATTTGCACAGTGAGAACATGGTTGCCATAATTTTTTTAGACTTAGTCTAAGCTGTGATGTTGCAAAGTTGAAGTATGTATGTACGGTGTGGGCTAACTCAACACGAGAAAGGTATCTTAACTTGTTTGTAGTGCATCGACTTATATCCTAGCATTAGAGAAAAAAAATAGTTGACAAGACTATCTCGTAGCAAACATGCACTACCAATCAAAGTGTGTATCATCTTCAATACATCACGTATGATCATTAATTAAATACGGCACTCGACCCTTAACCCTAATCTTCCAATATTGATGATCCTTCCTGTTGATATTATAAAAGGTTTTTTTTTAAGTATAGATTGTTATTCATCAATCATGCGCCAAAGGCTAAACGGATTCGGATCTAACTTGGAACAGAGAAACTTTATATAAGTTAGATTAAAACAAGCTACTTTTCTAAAGTCTAAATGTATTCGTGGGAACTTTTTCTGTTCAAAGGCGGATGACACTCCGATGTGTCACTAGTACAACATATAAAGAAAACTCGTTAGTAATATCTTAAAAGCGTACTTAAATAACTTAGTATTTACTAAGGAATATTCGGCAGGTTGTATTAAGATGGTCTTAAGTGGGTTATAAAGCCTGCATACAAAATTCAATTCGTATCCGTTCGGCATCTCATTGAGGGCCATAAAAGCAGTAGGTATCCAACTAATGAAGATTATATATATTCATTTCTATTACAGGCGACTATTGACCGCTAATTTAGTAACTCAATAACAACATTGATAATAGGGGAATATTGTACTCTTTATTGCATTTAATAATAACCATTCCATGGCTTACATTGTTGCTATCAGTTGTTTACAATAAAGGAATCTCTTTATTTATTTCAATTACACTTTGTATGAACCTTTTCTTTGTAAATCAACGATTCAATATCCTAAAGGCTGGCAAATGATTGGGTAAATCTAAAAGAGATAGTGACTGTTTCACATTTAAACACATTTGGTGTTTCGTTAGCATGACCTGTGGGATACAAGAGCCCATCAATCAATCATTATGAGGGACAGACGGCGCACATGAGCGGACTCATACGATCAACATGTTTTTACTTCTGGGCCTGGTTTAGTTTTGAAGACATTTGATTTGTCAGAATAATGAAAGGAACGAGTAATTATGTTGCGGACGATGCGTCACGCCTTATTCTCGTGCGCGCTACTTGCAACCAACTTGCATAGATGAGTCAGTCCAACTTAGCCTATACACAGCTGACTCATCTAACAATACCCAAAAGTTAATGCTCGATATCCGCAGTGCCCAGTCTTTTATGTATCCCCCTACCTGTATGAGGGACCCCTATGATGCGGGGACCCCACTTTAACATTGACCTTTATTGGAACTGTCACTTTTAATAAACTATAAAGTCGAATCTATTCAATTCGAATACATTTATCGATAATTCACATCGATCGTGTTAATGGTCTTACTGGCACATACCTAACAATAGTTGCAAGTCCTAGCTTTATTAATAACCAATTAGCATAACAAGCTTACAGTTGGAGTGCAAACGGTGTATCTTGGTACATTGTTCGATATTTTTTTAATTACGTCTACAACTTACGAGGCCCTTATATTCTTTACAATTTGTTTTTGGTCTGGGTATAAGACCGACTGCACTTGCATCCTTACCATTTCAGTTCTATTGAGTCGCATGAATAGGTGTACGTTTCTATCCGCACGTAGTTGGATTCGACATTCAACAAATAAACTATGGATATTTCATCACATATTTGAATCGATATTGTCTGGATGCTCAAACCCTAGTAATTTTGCTGCGCAATAGGTGTATTTACGCTGAAAAAATACGCAGAAAGATCGTTTGTGAACGAAAAAGTTATGTAAAGCCTCTAGCAATGAAATAAAAGATTCGCCAACAAGAAGAAATGTGTTCTGATTATTTACATAGGCTGTGGTGTGGTCTTGACAGCTGATAAATACTCGTAGACGAAAGCAGTCGAAACATATGCCTATAAATTTTTTCATCGCATGGCAGATGTGGCAGGCGGGGTTGGACGGCGGCGACGGCGAGCGCCCGCCGCGGGCACATTGTTCGCGGAGTCAACGAACTTACCAAAATGTACCTTCGCTTATTGTGACCATAATCGAATCAAGTCGCCACTGTATATGGCAGTAAGCACGTCGAGCATCTTTTATCTTTTCTTTTTTGACAAATATATTACGCATGACTACTCAAAAATCCACGAATATTTCACTGCGCACTGAAAGTACCTACCGCTGCAAAGGCTGTATGTAGGGTTATCTTGATAAACAATTTTAAATTAGTAGTAGGGGTGTCTCAGTCGCTGATAGGCATGATAAAGATTCCCAGATCAACAATGCGGCTCCATTTTAGCGTTTCACATCATTTTAATTCCATTACGATGTCTGTCAATAGCTCGATTTCCACGATCGCTGAGTAAATTGAATTGGAAAATCCCGTGACTGGATCTCTGGAAAAAGGGGTGTGGTTGCGTGTCGGAGTTGCAGGGGGTGGTGTGCGTGGAGGGCGCGGGGAGGGCGGCGGCGCGCGCCGGATCAATACGGCGCGCCCCTAGCGACGCGCCGCCGACCAAATCTCCGAGGGCCCTACGTCTTTCGACGCCAATGCTTGTTTTTATAGCTTCCATTAAATATACCTTTCGTTAAATGAATTACAGTATATGCCGCTATATTTTGTCTTCAAGCTAAATCTAAAGTACTTAACAACAAGCTTTGTATTGAGAATATACTAAATCTGTTCATACTATGAACTTGATTTTCATGTGCGATCTTTCGATTGATGGCTTTATTAGTGATGAACAGTTGTTCATACTTCCCACCTGGCCTCGGGTTATATATAGATATTTATTTTTTGTTTTTTCAAATGAAACGAAAAGATTTCATATTTGGAATTAATTCAACCAAATCTGATAACATCATAGACAATCGGTCTATAATTTCACTTAGAACAATAAACAGTAATATAATAACGGTCGAATTGATATGAAAAATAACGCATGTAAAAAAAGGTACTAAGGTGCAGGAGAAAACCGCAAATGTATTTATTTTATTAAAAAAATTGTGCGCAATATAAATATTTTGCAATACATAACTTAGGTATAGGTATTCTATAATATATTTCTGTTCTAGACACTTCATCTACTAGCAATTCTTAGCATTTTGGAATAAGTTACGCCCGGAATGCGAATGGAATGTAATGAACCTGTTGAGTGCGATTTAGAAATTTCCGCTAGATTAGGTACATTTCCTTACCGCGGACAGGCTACCAAGACGAGGTAATTAATTAATATAAAAAAATTACTAATTTAAATAGTTGTGGTGAATAATTCTCTAAAAATTAAAATAAAGCATTTTATTATAGTGTTGTTAAGCTATAAGCAAACATTTGAGATAATTCACGAAAATTTGCTGATGCTGATAGCTTATGGTTTTTCAAAGACCATATGAGGTAAATAGTTACCTCATATGCGTACTCATATACTTTGGATATCTTTTCTACAAAACCGTAGGAATCAAGAATTTATGAATATTCCTCGCGTAACCGTATAGCCGATTGCATTATTGGTCAGGTTTGTTGTACCCCTATGCCATTCCCTAGTCCATTTAGTAATTTGAGGTTTTGAGTCCGTATTGCTTTTCTATCCCCTAAACTATGAAATGTATCGCAATTTATAACAAAGAATGATTGTGCAATGATAAACTTAAGTCATCAATTACTCGAGTCATTTATCACAGCGGATCCTTTCCAATACATGAAAGTTCACCATGATCCATTAATTTTACCATCGCAGCTGTGATAATATCAAGTAAGTATCAAGTGAGGTTATAAATACGAATGTTTGTGAGGATGTTTAAGAGAAGCTGGACATGAAATTACATTTTACGCGAGTGGCACCACCTGTCTCAGCTAGTATACTGCATAAATAATCAAAATCAAAATATTTTAATTTCATATTGGCCTAGATGGGAACTTATAAAACGTCGAAAAAGTTGCACGGTTCGGGTTGGTCGTTTCCGTGGAGAAGGACCGGCAAGAAACAACATGTATAATCTTTTAAATTTTTTAAAAGCAAAGTATTTTGACTAGCATATTATAATAGGTATATCTACTGACCGATATAATCTATCTATATAGCTAATGGCTAGGTTGCTGAACGGTTCAGAACAAGTTTTTGCTGGATCAACTTTTTATTATCATACAAGTCTTTTGTTTCTGTGAGCCTATCAGTACTTAAGCGTCATAAAATTTTTGAACCCACAATTTCCGTATTGTTCAGTGAAGTTTCAAAAACCCCTATATTCTCCTTAATATACGGATAATGAAGATCCGATGGGATAATTTAAAAACCCCTATATTCTCCATAATATACGAATAATGTCGCGTGAAGGTACCGATCCAATGGGAGCACTCTGTGAAACGTAACAAATGAAAAATTAACTATTTGGAGTTTTCTAAGTAGCAAGTACTTTAGATAGCACGTTCCTACTTATATGTTCCTATCTATAAAATATATATGTTACAAAACATATATATTACGCGCAAGTTGTAGAAATAATAACCGCACGATGGCGATACCCAGAGAAGGCTCGAGTAATCTTCTCGAGCTCCGCTTGGGTACTTGGTAGACGTGTTTAGAGTATAAATTCCGTTGGCAAAGTCTTTGCGGATCTATATTTAGTTAGGTACGTAAAGTAAGGGTACCCTCGTGCAGGCGTGCGTCCTATTATGCTCCAGAGTTCCGACACCTTTTTTTGTTTCGGGTCGACACTATATGATATTCCGTTTATTACCCTACGACGCAGTCGTATTCTCCATTCCTGTGGGTGTATTTTTTGCTGCCCGCATATGTTCCGTGTGAGGGCCTGTTACATTGATTTTCGGCGTTCCCGCTTCGTTGAAACTTTTATGATTCGAAATAAATGTAATGCGATCACATGCTGTAGCTGTGCGTTTGGTTATCTTTTCTTTCACTACCTACTCCGGTTATGTTAATTTTTAATGTGTTTCCTGCGTCGCCCACCGCTACGGCCGAACATAATACCTCAAGATTAAACCTCATTGACTCAACCAGTGAACGCAGCTCGACATTTTACATTGATATACATATTTGTTGAAGTTGCAGATAAACCTGTTATCGGCTTGAGCTATCGCTCAAATAACTATTTGTACAATTGGCTATAAATGTTGTACTTGAAAATGTTACTGCTACTTATCAAGATTTTTTGTCCAATTACATTTCTTTACTCGTGTCGGATGTCGGGACAGATTATGTTTAAACTAGTTTTAGAACATTGGAGCTTCAAAACTTATATGCACAAGATACAGACTGAAAGACGAAAATCAGTAAATGTTATGTTATCGTGTTGTCAAATATTTGAGAATGGTGTTATCCCTTATTCGTATACTTTACGGCGGTAAGCTGAGACAAATGAAAGTAAAATGATACTGTTCACTATCTATCGGCAGATAGTACAGTTCTCCGAAGAATAATACAAAATAAACACGTCATCACGTTTCAAAAGAAATGTCGTAAATAAATAATCAGTATTTGTTCGGAGTGGTTTCCTCTGGGTTTGGGTAAAGACTTCGACTTGGTTTGAGAATATATGTTGAGAAGCCGAATTGAGAAGTATCAAGTTTATGATTTTGTTACAACCACTTTTATAAGCAAAATCTTGCTGGACATTAAGCATATATAAATTTCAGTGTTCGTGTGCTCGGTGTAGTGTCCAACATATCAGCGTGAATCGGTAACGATTTCATACTGCATTGAAAGCTGCTTACACTTAAACGTGAAAATAGAAAATCTCCTTACTGTTCATGATTCTGGTCAAAGCATTTGTAAGTTGTTTGATTCATAATACAAAGTCAACTTCTGTGGTACAAAATGATGCGGCGCATGTATGTTTGATTAAAATGATCCGCTGACGGCTCAGCCTAATGTTACTCGCTGACCTAAGGAATGTGTGTCGACTTCCTTAGTGGACAATTAAAGCGGATGGACTGAACATGACAAATACGGTGCAGCATTAGCATGTGAGCCTTGGCTCGTGATTAATGAGGACAAAAATGATTGCACGTCGCATTCTTTTCATTCCGAAAGATGATGAGTATATACCTACTATAATATTATAGACTATACAGCCTAATCCTTATTTTTTTATTGACATTGTTTGACTACGATCCTGAATAATTCAGTGTTATCGAAAGAAACTAGCACCACTCTGTATTTATTTCTGTCATATAACTTGTCTTTATATCAAAATCAATGAACCAAAATACTCTTAGCATTTATCCCATATCTCGAAATCCAATAAGACATCAACATTTTATCGAATTAGACCAACATTATGAAGTTGACCAACAAATGCATGTATAACTCGACAATGCGAACATAATTATAGGCTCTAGAGAAAAAAGTTGTGCAGTCACATCACATCATAAATTAACATGATAAAAAATAGTTTCGGGGTGTATCATCCTGTCCAGTCAGCGTTAATTACCCTCACAATGCAGTGCGGCAGCTGGCCACGTCGGGCCATGGCTCATCACCACGCTGCCGATCGGAAGCCGATAGCGTCGTCACGCGTGTCACATTGTCCGTGCCATTCCCGTCATTACCGTTAGCCGGATATTAATGCTTTTAGAAGTTACTAAACCATCATTTCCGAAACCATACATCATGTTAATGAAATTGACTTTCCTCACTGGACTCAAAAGGCTCGATCCTTTTGAGTCCAATGAAACTCTACCGAATCGAGAGTCAAAAGGTTTTTATACTCTTAAATAGCGTACGTACGTTTTGGGCTTATTTCGTTTCTAGGGTTTAGCTAAATGCGTTGGTTAAGTAATTTGTGCGACACGTTCCCAGTGAACTGATTTCGTCTGTTAGCTTTGTACGTGACTCCATTTCTTCAGAATCGACATACGTATGTATACATACGTAAGCAAGAAACTAGATTTTTTACTAAAAGCTTTTAATGTCGATGGATAACGTGTTTAACATAACGCTATGGGGGGTAACTTTAATGTAGCTGTTTAATGTTCATTAAATAAATACTAGGCCGCCTGTTTGTCACGCTATTCGTTGAAATTGCTTGTACGAATTCCATTTCTCACGCGACGTCAGTATGCATGTGGATGTAAATTTAACTTTTGCTGAAAAACTACAATGGAAATGAATATTTATTAATTCTCTTAAGTGTCTCTTCATGGAATTAGGAAATCACGCCTTCCCACAAGGGTCCCTGAAGGGGTAGGCAGACGTGTATAGGTAGTAACCATACACCCACTTTCCGCCCGAGATATACTTTAGGTGCCAACGTGACAGATGGCGAGGCCATCGCCCTAACTCAAGTGCAACTATACACCCCTTTGAATTGCTTCTCAAACGTATGCTGGTTTCCTCTCGATGATTTCCTTCACCGTAAAGCTCGTGGTGTGACTAATCACTGTACTTTACTTCAGAAAAACTCATTGTTACAGTCGGGATTTGACTTTGCGATCTTTGTGTCGCAGACAACTACTCGAACGCCTCAGCCACCACGGCTCTCAAATTAGGAACTGGTAATCTATACTAACATTATAAATGTGAAGTTTGCAAGTTTGGTTGTTTGTCAATCTTTCAAGTGAACACTGATGGATGGAATTGGGTGAAATTTGAAACAGATAAAATATATTAGCTGGGTGGAATACCACGAATGTCAAAGCACGAGCAGAAGCTCCTTCATGTAACATTGGCAAAACTTACTCAATACTGAGAAGGAGCGGTCCAAATCGTACTTAAGGATTCACCCAGGCATAGAGATAGTGTATAATGGCCAACTCCAGCTGCATAAAGAAAAAAATCGGATAGCACACTTCAGATAAGGACAGATTGCTGTGTTAAGTGGGTGTTAAGTGTAATAGATATAATAAAAAAGAAACAATGCAATACTGCTAATATCGTGGTTATAAATCTGTAACTAGTAATCCGATTTGAAATAATATTTAACAATAAATGGTCCGTTTATTGAGAAAGCCGAGAATGAGAAATCATCTTTGTATGTACATATATCGCGGTAACAACACCAGTTTTCATATACGTATAAATTATCATATATTAGGATGTACGCATGCCACAGCTAGTATTATATGTAATTATGTCTGTGGTAGTCGATGATCCTGTGCTATCTTGTCATATCCTTTGGCACACGCGTATTTATTGTCATGTAATGAGTCGACATGCGTCATGAACTCGAAATTGATTCATATTTCATACCATCTATAATAAATGCAGCCAGCTCAACTTCCTTTGACTTTTCTTATATGTGCATAATAATAATGATTATTGTATATTAGCATGGGGTAACTTGTCAGCGATGCGGTTAGCCGTAGAATACAAATCGACCAGAATAAAGTAGAAATTGTTCGTTCGGCGCAATAGTACTCTAAGCAAATAAAAATGATAACGTGTACGAGTTATTTCTATTCATAACGCGTATTCCATTCGCCTATTAGTCGGCATGAGTCACACTGCTCAAGCGAACCACTTTAATTAACACACTGGTAGCTATGGCACACATAACAAAGAGTTTGTTGTAATTAAACGTTATAGTCTATCAGCGTTTGCTCCAGCTATTTATGATCAAGCACAATACCGTGGTTCAATAAGTAAATCCACTGAGTGTTATTATAGCTCAGGAATTTCATGCTGTCTCCGGAAGTACAATTATGTATGAGTTTATTGACATTTATTTGGCTAGACGGTTCATGTCGTAGACTTACAATGTGTAATGGTGGGAGTTAGTCTAGGTATTACCATTATTTTTCTTTGTTTAACATACCATGGAGGTTTTAGACTTTATTGTCTTCTCTTAAGCGAGTCAGCGAGTCGCTCTGGCGAAGATAGGTTGTAAGTACCGTAAATTGCTTCGCCCTCTTAATCCTTGAAAAGCCTGAGCTTAAAAATTATGGGTGAGCTTCTTTGGAAAAGCCTCTTAATTAAATTTGAGATCATTAAGAAGGATTTACAAGTTACATTACAATTTACAAGTAAATAATAAACCTTATTTTTAAGGGGCTTACGAAGGGGTAGACAGAGGTATATAGGTAGTACACACACACACTGGCCGCCAGAGATATATAATCTTTATAATCGCCGTAATATAAAAGCCGTGGACCCAAAGATTTCAAGTTCGAATCCCGAATGTACCAATGAGTTTTTCAGAACTTGAACACAGTGAAGGTGAAGGGAAACATCTAGAGGAAACTTGCATATGTTTAAAATGAAATTCAAAGGCGTATCTATAGTTTGAGTAACGTGGAGTGGCGATGGACTCGCCATCTGTCACGTTGGTACTTAAAATATATATCTGCCCACCTGCCTGATTACTTTATAATCGCCATTTAATTTAGGTATCTTGCGGGCAAAGACGTGTAAATAATGTTCCTACTCACCAACTTGTTGAAGTAAAATTACTTTAATTAAAGTCGTTTCATCAAAAGGCCCTCGACTCCTAAAACTTTCGCTCATTCCATGAACTGGAAATATTATTAAGCTCCCGTACTTGTCCAAATGTTTTCAAAACGACCAGAAGAGCATAATAAAAGAAGACTTACGATTCAATACACAAACACTTGACATATGTGCGTATATTATATTAGTTTGAAACAATCCGAAGACAAGGTCTACCTCCTTTCATCAGGATCACGTCTCAATAGTGAAACATGAGCACAGTTAACGGAAGGAGAGTTTTAACTTGGCGCGGCCGGCACTCGAGCTGAATTACAAATTACTTTCTTGCCTCCCCGTACCAAGGAAATGGATGAACCAACTGTTGCCTCAATCGAAAGTGTTTCTTATACAGTTGCCCTATTTTGTGTCGGTCAAGTGCTTTAGAAACTGGATCGTTTCATGCTATAAATTAATGTTCATTGGAATACAAGGCTGATTACGGTTCTCACTCTAATGCGGTTTGTGAAGAAAATTGCGCTTTCTATTACAAGCTTGGAATGAATATTACAAGTTGGGGTTGAAAGTAGTGGGGATGTGCTAACTTTCTTATTAACTAGATAAGTTGTGGCTTATTTTGCTTTTTATATTTTGTTACTTCACTACACAATTATTATAAAGTAGTCTCAACTTATTAAAAGTCTTAAACAGTTTGGGTTTTAAGACGGTTTTCACAGTCAGCTTGATATTTTATTTATGCAAAGTTTATATACACTTACAGTACCCTAATACACCCGCGCGAAAATGACGCGGGTTGCTAGTTAAAAAATTAAAGTGCAAAGTTGAGAATTCTACTTGGGTTTGTAATGCATGCTATGTGGATGCGCGGTGTGGAGGGATTTCGCCGAAGTTCAATGGAACGTGACGCCCGACATCCGACTTGTGCAAGTTCCTTGACAAAAGTGAACACAACAGCTACGTGAAAATTAAACTATTTCGTTTGCTATCAAAGCCTGTCAACGTTTACCGGACTGTAGTTTGCTGACTAGTTCTTTTATAAAAATGTTACTTTTATAAAAAGGTTACTCCTATATAAAGGTATAAAAAGGTCAAAAGGAGGATTGTAGAAATAAAAAAAAAAGAATCACGGGTCATTTCCTAAACTGTCTTTGCCCTGGTAATAAATATCTAGGAACATTGGAAAATTTTGGAAATTACATGGAAAAGTTATAATTAATTAATAGAACCTATATATTATGCTAGACGCAAATTTGATAGTAAGAAACTTTTCAGCAAAACTAGGAGGTATTTAAGTAGTCTAGCCTTTTGTAGGACGCCACCTTGAGGGCATGTCTGTGTGTCATTATATTGGCGCAGACGTGGCGACGCTCCATGCCGCCGGCAGGTCGCGCCAACCTCGGTGCAATTTTAAATTACTCAGAACTGGTAGGGGTTCACTCATTCACTCGTTCCTTTTAAACGCTCATTCTAAATTGCCGTACGCACGTGAGGGGACGGAATGCAATTCAAACAATACTTTATTCAAAGTTATTCTGAACGTATCATTCGTTCGCTGTTTAATAAACCGGAAAGTTATTTTAATTGCGTGTAGAAATCCTATGCAACGCAATACATTAATCGCATTAGCGCTTTGTTGGGGTTACGATGTGAAGGTACCCTCCAAGATTCGTAGTTCTAGAGAAAAATGGAATAGATCGTGCGCGCGAGATATTTAGATTTAGCCGGTATGTTGGTAAATTTACGCTTGGAGCAGTTGCGCAGTGTAACTCTAATTAGCGTGAAACAGCTAAGCATAATTCAGTTTTTTACCGTTTATCTTGAAGTTTGTGGAAACTAGTTGGTAATTAAGATAATCGAAAGAGGGCACGGTGGACGACTTCGGAGTATAGGTAGGTCTGTTCAAACGTGGCGGCTTTATCGACTTCAAGGCTTGCTCGAAGGCCCTCAAGACACGCAATAGTAACTGCGGACATTTAATATTTTTGATAAGTGAAAAATATACATTAATTCTATTATTACCAACCACTGCGGTACAGCGGCTCGGGGCATAGAATATTCTCCAATTATTGTATGTATATACCTAATTGTGATGCGAAAATCTTTGTTTTAATCTTACATTTATATAAATCGTTTTTAATTTATTCGAAGTTATTATTCTTAAATTAGAAGTTTAAAAATGTCTAAGCAATGTTATCTTAATGTTACCTTTGATACAAGTAATTTGATACATTTCCATACTCTAGTTTTCGTAGAGTTAGCCATCAGCCTTGATTTGCTTTGTTTTCATGCAATATTAATAGCATGTATAAGTTGTAGTTCACTGAAATTGTTCGGTCTATTTAAAAGAACGTGAAACCGTCTTGAATTTACGGATTTTCAACAAAAACCCATCTACCTGCGTCATGACGCGTTACCAAATATACTATTGTTATATAGGAGGAAGCCATTCAAATGAGCGCTGGCGTGGTCAGGTAGCGTGCGTAAAATTCGATACGAGACTCACGACGAGAGATTATCTCGGATTAACATTCCTTACTATGCGAGTCCCAGGATCGTACTGTGATGTAGGACGAAGCTTCGTAATAAAGTCATAAGGCCGGAGAGTAATTTATTCAATAAAACCCATGCGGGCGCGATTATCACGACGTAGTCGACATCGTGGCGACTATCGGCTTATGTGGCTCCCATGTTCCAGTAATTATTCAGAATTAAATGCATTAATGTGGGTATAGTAGCGAGTATAGTGGGGGTGCCTCAGCGAGGGGCCCGCGTGTCGATACTGCACTTAACTGCAGTCGCTGCCGCAACCTCGCTACTATGTTAAACAAATAATGTATTACACATCGCAACTGTAATGACTATTTATCAATAGATTGTCTACTCAATATCGTGTATCATTACGATGTACTAATTCTAGAGTCCAACTGATGGACAGATAAAAAATAATTGCCCTTAGAGGCACACACTGATCACAATCAGTTATTTTCTGTTTGGATATTCATAAAAATGTGATTAAAATATGAGTATTAATTGTAAACTTGACATGCAACCATTGATCCATGCAACCGGTATATGTGCGTGGACATATGTCGGAAGATTTGTAACAGTAAATCACAGGTTTTTAGAAGACTTTGGAATCATTGACTTCACATTGGGATCATAAGTTTCGTTCGAATTACACTGCTAAATGATTAATGAAAATATTAATCATCGATCGAAAGCAAGGTCGATAGGGAATTACAAAATCTTGAGTACCTTATGACTTTGCACATCGAAAAGCTAATTTCCTGTTAATAGAACACTGTTGAGTGTTTTGGTGTGGGCTAACAACACAAATACCCGAAAAGCACGTTCAATTAAAACTGATTTCATATTACAAAATATTTGAACAGGTATTTACAAATAATTTGGAAATATGATTCGAGTTACTTTGATATACCTAGAAACCGTAAACACAACTACAAGTTACATTGATGAATCGTTGTGTACCTACTGTTTTAATATATAAATAGGTAATAATATAAATAAGATATCCTCACGCCTTCCCACAAGGGTCCCCGAAGGGGTAGGCAGAGGTGTATGGGTAATACCCACACACCCACTTTCCGCCAGAGGTATATTAGGTGCTAACGTGACAGATGGCGAGTCCATCGCCGTCACTCAAGCACGTCAATATATACGCCTTTGAATTTCTTCTCAGACGTATGCAGGTATCCTCTTGATGTTTTCCTTCACCGTAAAGCTCGTGGTGTGACTAATCACTGTACTTAAGTTCAGAAAAACTCATTGGTACAGTCGGGATTCGAACTTGCGATCTTTGTGTCGCAGGCAACTGCTCGAACCACTCGGCCACCACGGCTCATGTTTTAATCGGTATCGTTCAAATAAAGAAAAATTACTAATGAGAACCGTATTCATCTACAGTTTTCAAATAGTGTGTCGGTAAAATAGATAGCGTTAGTATCGTGGCTTTGTAGGTACATTAAAAATTTCGGAATATTTTAGCGATACGAATGTACGTGTAGTAAAATTTCTTCATACTATTAATTAAATGAAAGTATTTATGTACTTGGAGCCAGCTTGCTTGGAGCATTGTTTCGACCACTTATGTTAGAATTGACATTCCTTTTAACACAAGAGCTGTATCGTCCAAATTCTGTCTTGTAGGCCTATAGTAATCGCCTTAGAATGTTTTTTTTTTAACAAGTAGGATTACTTTTATTCTAGAAAAAAGAAAACTACAAATGCAATAATATTTACGCGGGTGAAACTGAGAGGCATCTACCAAACTATGTAGGAAACTTGGACTTTCTTTGGGGCTACATTCTGTGTGTGGTGACCAGTAGAGAGTACTGAACACTACGGATATTTTTGGCGTTGTTTCAACTCAATTCAATGGTATTTCCTTGTTTAGGCGTATGTACAATAGGCTCCGGAACATTAACCATTCCGTTGTTGACTCACGGCTGCAGACGTTTATTACTTTCGACATTAAACCGATATTTAAAATAAACAAATCTGCGAAAATACTGCAATTGTTTATATTAAATTCTACTTAATTTAACGCATGGCAGGGGCAGTAAATAAAACACTCACTGATATTATCTCAATTGGCTACTTTGAAATTAATATCTTCAATGAGTTCTTTAAGTATTTTGTCTATGAAACTCAGTACCATCAATGTAGAAGCCATGCCAGATGTTCAACAGTGTTTTAAATAAATAACAGTGCGATAGATCCGTTGAATGTTGAAGTTACAATAAGCGAGGTCTTCTTAGAACTCTTCGGATATAAGACAAACTTCAAGCTAAAACTAACTGAAGAAAAGCTAAATTGCAATGAAACACATTTACATTTCTGCATCTTAAACACTATATTTCTTATATACGAGTTTCATGAGATATGACAAAAAGGAGGAAGTTCTCCCCGAATGTATACGAATTCAGAACGTGAAAGCATGTTCGCCATATAATTTGTTGACTTTATTAATTACGATGATTTAACTTAAATTTAGCTTTTGAACTCTGGAGTGTCGCCTCAAGTAAAGTACGTATGAAGGGCGGTTCTACTCTGCATGTGTGTGTATGCGAGCGTCTAGTCATTGTACCGACACGTCGGGGAGACAATCGCGAAATATCGATTACCGTACGTACACGCAGCCGGACGGGGCGAGGCTAGACGCCGACCGCGCGATTTAGTAACACCGACGCCACATGTTTGCGTCAAAGGCAAACTATTAGATTACAACTTAATTTACTTTTTACTCCTTTGTATAATATCATTTGAATAGTGGGTTGGTAGCTTAATTTTTATACTACAAAGTTGGCAAACCTTAGACCAATTTCGTTCCGAAAACCGATTCCGCTTCTGGCAGCATAGCCACACCTTGAGGTCTTCTGGAATCAAGCTTCTATCACTATTTTTGCCGATAGATACTTAAGTGCGTACTATTTTAGAATAGATAAATATTTGGGCTCTTAGACAAATCTAAAATGAATGTAAGCCGATGTTTCGTCAATGATATTTCTGCTGCATTGACGTCGGATATCTGGTCCTCAAACTATCTTTATGGCTCATAGGTTTTAATGTGCCCATGGATTGGTCCATCTGGATGAGGGCGACCTCGTAAAACTGAGCTTTATAATGTAGCAACAATATGAGCGATCGAAGTTTTGTAAAAATATGTCTGCAGTGTACACGCCTACTCTTCGCTGTAGATATATTTTAGGAGCCAAAGTTACAGATGGCTAGTTCATCGCCATTTATCAAGTACGATATATACACGCCTTAAATTTCCTATGCAGGGTTCCTTTGGATATTTTCCTTGAACGTTAGACTTGTGTTGTGACTAATCACTGTCTTAAGTTCCGAAAAACTCATTGATACAGTCTGTATTCCAACCTGCAATGTTTGTCCTGCAGGCGACTACTCAAACCACTCGGCCACCACAAATCGGTAGAATAGTACCTCTACGTGATGTCGTCCTTGTTTCACAATAAACAATTGTCCGGTTTATAATCACTGCCGTCACAGACTACCATATCGATATTGATTGGTACATCACCATGGTTCAAAATGTAAATGTGTGTTATTTTATGCTGGCCATACCTTCTAGAACACAATATTAAAATGGCTGCCGCATTCCTTCGCTTACAACCGACTTCAATTAAACGTGTCGACAATTTTTACGTTTGTACTATGAGAATTAGTGAGTTTCAATAATTTACTTTTGTTCAAAGATGAAATTGAAGTTTTTGTTGAGTTTTGCTAAAGTACTTAAACTGGACTCAATCACATATTTACTCTATATATATACAATATATATTTATGGAAGATATTGAGCTATTCTTCTATTAATCTTGTATTTGAACTTTATAAAAAAGTTAATGAATTCTTTTATTTGCAGCGGTTTGAACTTCCAAGATCTTATCGTGAGGCAGGGGGCCATCGACTCGCCCCCCAAGACACCGTTCATCCTCGGTTTCGAATGTGCTGGAGAGATCGAACAGGTCGGCGAAGGCGTCACCAACTTTAAGGTAAGCCATCTTGAAATATATTCCTTTTTTTGTCACTAAGTTGGCAACCAGTGGTCAGCCTGATGGCATTTACTACATAGCTGGTTTCCGACCTAACAGGAATCTATTCACAGCGTATTAGAAGTTCCTATACGAGTAAAGTGAGATGTAGGAACCGTTGTTAAAGTAAACAAACATTTTTTAAGAAGAGAAACATTTTTTGAAAAGAAGAAAGTGGACATATAATTTTCATACTGCTATATATTGTCGTAAGCTTAGCATAATTACCGTTCCGTCAGTCACAATTAGCCTAACGGCTCCTTTCAAACTAAAGGACTTGAAATGATGATGCTTTAAATATGACGCTACATGCCATTATAGAATGCGTAAGTGACAACTTTATAGACGTCATTGATGTCACGTCACTTTCGATCTCGGAATACCTACGATTTCGCATTATCAAGTCATTGTAATTTGTAGGGCAAAATAAATATAATGGTAACTTACGAATGGTTTCTCTAATTATTCGCTGAAGTACGATATATTATTAAAGCGATAAATTTATGTTACAAATATCTAAGGATCTAGTTTTAGCGTATTACCTGTCAATGCGTATGCGCTTTGAATTTGATCAGTTCTCATATTAATTCAAAAGGCTATAAAACAGACGATTGTATGGAAATCATTCATTATGTAGGTACCTTATTTACATATATATTCAACAAAACTGCATTATCTTTTTTGCAGTATGCACCGCATGTGCTCTGACTCACGGGCACGACTTAACGAATGACGTTCCGAGTTCATTAAATAAAGTGTTTGTTACACTTATCCTACTGTAAGTCTATCACGCCAGAACGACTGGACGCGGAATTGTATGAAATTTGGCACAGAGAAAGATTATCAGTTGGATTAAATGTATTTTATTTAAAATTAGTTCATGGAACTAAAAATAAAATTGTTATTATTAAAACATAAGGTCTGAATTGAAATATCGGTAATATCTAGTAGATATTTGTAAATATACACATTGTTAACAGGTTGGCGACCAAGTTGTTGCTCTCCCGGAGTACAAGGCCTGGGCCGAGCTCGTGTCGGTACCAGCCCAGTATGTGTACGCTCTGCCCGAGGGTATGACTGCTCTGGATGCTGTAGCGGTCACCACCAACTACGTGGTTGCTTATCTGCTGCTCTTCGAGATGGCCAATCTGACTCCCGGAAAAAGCCTGCTCTTACATTCCGCTGGAGGCGGTGTGGTAAGCTAGTGCTCAGAAATTATTATGAAGCTTTGAAGACAACGACTGCGAATTGACACAATTGACATTGCCAACAAATTGACATTGGCATACATTTGCGTACTTAGTCATAAATAGACAGTAGGGTGGAAGTAACACTTTTTGACGAACATAGAGTACCATACATTGGTATCTTTGCATATTGTATGATGGATGATTATAATGACCATGCAAACATAGCAACGAGTAGCCTAATTGTGTTCTTAATTGAGTGTGAAAAATCTATGTTTGGTGTAGAATCTGGGCTGCCAGATGACGTCACCGCACCCTCATAAGTCATTGACCTGAACTTCAATCTAATTGTCAAATGGGCGGTGGTCATGGCGTATTCGATAGCAATTATTTAACATAAATTACAGATGGGGGACAGACATAAAATGTCCGCGAATGTAGGTACACACGCGATCTGTTTCCAACCATTAGGTAATCTGTCGATTAACTAAATGAGTAGACGTCTAATTGATGGCGTGATGGCCGGGCTTTTATCACCGATATGTCAAGATCGCTGGTTCAAACTTAGGTACAAATACGTCTGAAGAAATTGACCAGTGACTTGTCACACGATCTTTACCCATGTCTGAGGGTCAGTCAAGTTGACTACATATAGGAGTCAACTTGACTGACTGTATATCGACCTAATGTGGGTGCTTTTACATCTCTTATCATGTCATATTACCTTTAGGGGGTGTATGGGCAGGTAGAAATAGGTTTCAAGTGTTTCAACCGACAAAAGTAGTTCGATATTATCGATTAAGCTTCGGTGTGCCAGGCTATTGACGTTGGAAGGCAACAGGTTGTAACTTGATATTGTAGGGTCAAGCCGTGGCCCAGCTCGCCAAGACGGTGGACAACGTTACCGTGTTCGGCGTGTGCTCCAAGAGCAAGCACGAGGCTCTAAAGGCGAACAACAACAACATCGATCATCTGATCGAACGCGGCGGTGACTACACCAGCGAAGTCAGGAAGTAAGTATTCAACAAAAAAAAAAGTGTTATTTTCATTAACAAATGTTACATAGCAATCATTTAGTGATGACAATCGTAGTAAGTAAGTAATACCTGTAGCAGGTTGCCAACGCTCTTCCAGCCGATTTAGTTATTAGTTTTGTACAATAAAAATAAAACTGAATACAAAATAAGTTTAGCGTGTGTGTGATAACAGTGTGTCAACAGATATTGTAGATATATCCTTCGTTTAAAATTGGAATTGCTCTACTGAAGCAGGAGGTATCAGCAGTACCACCTTACAGAAGATCACAGGCAAATTACACAGCTTCCGGGTAGTATTATATTTTTGCGGTCAGTAAAGTTTTCAGAACATGGAATTGGCGTTTCTTTCGAACATGGAAGCTAACACAGCAACTGGCGACTTCCTATATCATTGAGCCTATATGTCTTATGCTTCTTTGTTATGTGTACCTGTAGCATAAAATGAAATCGAAATCGGATGTCATTTTAGTAAAGGTTCACAAAAAAATCAGGTTGTATGTCGAAAATATTATGATACAGATAATACAGATTATATATGTAACATCTGTCCCTTCGCACCATTTATTTAGGACCCCTCGTCATGATATTAGCACGCTCTGAACACACCGGGCACCTGAGTCATGCTTTACAAAACATTTAAATACAACGTATTATTATCATTTGCATATCTTTGCATAATTACGATCTTCCGAATACGAATCGCGCAAGTAAATGTCATTATTACCTTTTACGATCGATGTTATATACCCTTTTGTAAATAATACTCTGCCAGGCGCGAATTTGATGCGTTTCGGCGTGTTTGTGGCGGCGTGCCATTTGTGCAAGTGAAAAAACCGGTCAGGTGCATATCGACTTAGGTATCATGTTTATCTCTTTTTAAATATTCCTTCAACCAGTAACCCAATTTGGTATTTGAAGCGGTATGTTTTTCGTCTGCTTCCGTCTGCTTCTTTTAGTACCTAGAGTTGTATGCCGCATATAGGGAGGTAAAAGAGATTTACAGATACAAATGGAGAGGATTAGTATGGGTGTAGGTAAATATGTTTTTTTGGGAAGGGTGTGTAAAGATTGCCGAACCGAACAGAATTATTTGCAATAGCAAGAGTCCAAATGCGGTGGTAACCGCTTACCATCAGGTGGCCCGTGGCCTGTAGGTTTGCTTGCCTTTTAGTTTAAAAAAGTACAGAATATATGACTAATCAATGCAGACGCCAATAAGTTTTGGCTCTTAAAAGTAGGTACATATTATGATATTTTAATAATATATATATCTTCCCGCCTTTCCCACAAGGGTCCCCGAAGGGGTAGGCAGAGGAGTCTAGGTAATACCCACACACCCACTTTCCGCAAGAGGTATATTAGGTGCCAGATGGCGAGTCCATCGCCGTTACTCAAGCACGACTACACATACGCCTTTGAATTTCTTCTCAGACGTATGCAGGTTTCCTCTCGATGTTTTCCTTCACCGTAAACCTCGTGGTGTGACTAATCACTGTACTTAAGTTCAGAAAAACTCATTGGTACAGTCGGGATTCGAACTTGAGACCTTTGCGTCGCAGGCAACTGCTCGAACCACTCGGCCACCACGGCTTCATGATTTTTTTACTTAGAAGAAAGTTGTTTACGTTTGTTTTTATTCATAATAAGAGGACCATTAGTCCTGGCACCTACAATTCTACAAATGAAGGGAATGGTGGCATGATATCACGGTGCTAAATATAGCTCCCCGTTCAGCGGCCCTTCATCACCACACTAATAATACATTTTGTTTATACCACTCCAGTAAAATTTTAGGAATGTTAGAATGTATAGATATCATTACGCCACGGGGTAGGCATAATAGAAAGCTAATTCATTCTAGACTTTCAGGCGTCTTCTGCTTCATCCACAATCAGGCTCTTCATATATTAAGGTCCCTGATTTCGACTCTTGACGTTCCCATGCTTGAGATCGATCGATTTGATATAGGGACATGGAATGTTAGTATGCTATACGTTGTATTACTTAGAACTGTGACCGTCAGTTTGTCTATCATCATCATCATCATCTTTATCATCTATGTATTCAGCCCATATTTAGCCACTGCTAGGTGTAGGCAGCCCCGGTTTTATGTCAATGTTCTTCTCGGTCTTGAGCTAGTCACAAATACATGTCTTTACAAAATATCAACCTTGTGTTAAACGTTGTTCATGTATCTTCATGTTTCCTTTGCGCAAATATTCTCTTAATGTAAGTAACAGGCCCTTTACATAGTCCGCATTCCATCGGCATAACCAGTTAAAAATATCTTGCCGCCTCATCTGTTGCCGGCTCTGAAGCAGGAACTGAACGGCTACAGTTTTAATAACATCTTGATCAACGCCTCATCGTTGTTTCCGAGCAAATAAACTAAATTGTTCCGATCCCAAGCTTTGTTAATTGGTAGTTATTACAGTTACATATTTCAGTGTCGGCTCTGCTTGTGGGATACAAACACTGCCAGTGGCGCGTGACCTCTCATCCCCTCCTAATGCTCCCACAAAATAACAGAGAAGAGAGGTTCCCGTGGTTCAACGACGTTGGTCATGGCGTTTGTTAATTGTTCGGTTTATAACCCGCTCCTTAGGGCAGCTGCTTCGTAACAAGCGCGGCATTTAATTCTCTTAAATAGACAAAGATATTTTTATATCTGGTGAGCTCTTCTCAGCGTAAACAAGAGGAGCCACACAAGTTCAATGTAAATAAACATTTCCAGTTATCTACTGGTTCAAGAAAGCGCATCATTAAAGCATGTATTACATTTAATTGAATGGATCTACAAATGTTCATAGACGCCACGTGTTTTAGAGTTTTTTTTCGTAAACCCTTGTAAAAAAGACGCCAGTTTGGTCGGATGGACTTGAATTATTTTTCAATTTGCGAAATAAACATTAAAACATTACCTTTAGGAGTATGTTATAATATAATATTGTAGTGTATTCATATATTGCAGTTCCTAAAATTGTTTTTTATTGTCAGGGTGTCTGCCGATGGCGTAGACATTGTTCTGGACTGTCTCTGCGGCGAAGAGTGCAACCGTGGCTATTCGCTCCTCAAGCCGATGGGACGATACATCCTCTATGGTGAGTATTGCAAGATCTGTTATAGGGTTTTTGGCGGGAACCAGACTTTTTTATTCAAGCCTCGTAATTTATATTGTACTTGTTTCAATGCAATATATATGTTCAAGTTATAATGTACGGGCTTGGTGTCCATGCTATCATTAAATTATAATTATATATTAGTTATGGTTACTTATAGTTTTTTTTCATTATGAATAAGTATTTTGTATGTCTATAATCAAATTTGTGTCTGTAACCCATATAGGTAGACAAAGACTGATACTTACCACTTGCTACAATTGCTATGCACTTTTGATTCCGTAGTATATGTATACAGAATGTGACTATGTAAATACGTTGGACAAGTGAAAATACGGGAAATCTGATCATTGCTAAAAATACGCTCGTATGAATTTTTCTTTACGAAATCTACTCATGGCTCCACGTGGAACACATACCACAACATAGTATATCTTCACATCATCATGCAGAGTTCCTCGCGTAATAAACGTAAAATAAAAAAATATAAGTACCTTAACGTTTGGAAACAATACTATTTAGCTAGGTTATGGTTCTAAGAACTGGCAAATATCTAACTCTATGTATTTACATTGTCATGGTTGGATGTGTATGACGAACAATGGTATTTATCTCAGGATCATCTAACATCGTGACCGGCGAGACTAAAAGCTTCTTCAGCGCAGCGCGTGCCGTGAGTACCCAATGGTTTAATTATCTGATTGTTTTGAGGTGCTAGATGACTTTCGACAAATTGTAAGGCCATTGTTTGGACCGGCTGCCTACTTATGACGAGATTTAGCTGACTATTATTATCATGCCAGCTGCGACTTCGTCTGTGTAAAATTTGTAATAACATTGATTACCCAATAAAAAGTTTCATCCCCTTTTTTACCTTCTTCAAGCTTTAATTTTGCGTTTCACAAGGACGTGACAGCAAAGCTGTGCTTTTGACAAGTACGTGACAAAGCACGTTATCTATTTGATTTAGACATAAATAAATGACGGTATAAAACAATAATTCATCGTCGTCTACTGGAGTCGATAAAAGCTTTTTATCAGAAATAGACTTTAATTATGTATCTTGGTATAAAGATCAGATAAGTTAGTAGGTATAAGCGATAAGTGGCCATAATCTCCACCGAATGTTATTCACTTAGCAAACTATAATTAAAATTATAAACGGTTTGCAGATTTTATCTTTTATACCTAGCACTTTTATGAGTAGGCCGTTATTATTTCATTCTCATATAAGTGGTATCCATTACGGTGTAATGAAAATTAATATTATTCGTTGTTTTAAGATAATAAATTCATTTCATTGAAGTTCATATAGCTCTAAAGATTAAAATAATAACCATGTCATTTGTAACGCTGACTGAATATCAAGTATTATTAGTCTTTGGTGTTCTGAACCTTTTTAAATCTTGGAGTCCTAATAATATATGGTTATTTTTAAGTTTTTTGTCGGAAATAATTAAACTTTTCATAAAGTAATATCACGCGTGACATTCGCTGAATAGCTTTCTTATTAATCTGTACTTAAGTTTATATTTCATATACATATATAATAAATGATATATAATTTTAATCGTTACTATAAATGCGAAAGTTTGTGAGGATGCTTGTTCCTCTTTCACATAAAAACTACTAAATTGATTTGGGTGAAATATGGCACAGGAATAGATTATTAGCTGGAAACACATAGGATATATATTATTCTAAAAAAAACAATAAAATCAAATTTGGCGCGAGCGAAACCGTGGGGCACAACTAGTAACATAATATTTTTATTATCCTCACGCCTTCCCACAAAGTTCCCCAAGGGGTAGGCAGAGGTGTATAGGTAGTACATGATAGTATATGATAGTTGTCTGTTACAATTGTTGATGTTCGGTGTATATGTTCCAGTGGTGGCAAGTGGACAAGGTGTCCCCGATCAAGCTGTTCGACGAGAACAAGTCGCTCGCTGGTCTGAACCTGCGGCACCTGCTGTTCCAAAACGGCCGCGCCGAATACGTGCGCCGCGCCGTCGACCGCGTGTTTGCTCTCTGGCGGGAGGGCAAGGTCAAGCCGCTGGTCGACTCCACCTGGGCTCTGGAGGACGTAAGTTCGACTAAATATTATCGACAAGAAGAGTGTCTGTGAGATTTTTTTACATGAGATCTTTAGTCTAAATATTTTCGATGAGAAGAAGTGGATGGATCCGTCAGATCTTTAGTAAACATACTTATTTTCAATTTAGTAACTATTATACGTCACGTGACGGACCCATTATTTTTTCTTTGGGCACATTCTCCAATGACAAATCTCTGATATAATCGATTTCCATATCTATTTTTATCGATAAATTACAATTGTAAAATAATAAAATTGTGAACATATAAAACTAGGACCGAAGAACAGAAACCTAAATGCGAAACATTATTTTGTCTACTAGCTGTCTAATATAATAAAGAAGCGAAGTTCTTCAATATGTTTTGAAAAAAAAAGATTTGCTATTATAGTTAACACTAACAGCATACATTCTACATACATACAACGTTGCCTAGTGTAAATTGCGCTTTACATTAGAAAAGCACGATGTGTATATATTGTAACGTCTAGAGATCTCAATAGTGATCACATGTGAGGGGAATAGGAATAGCTGTCGAGTGCAGTTACTGAAATTCACCGAATAGTGCATGTCCATATGATGAACATGTTCCAATCTCGGATATCGGTTTCAACTTTATTACTCTCTAACCAACATCTTAATATATAACATATCTATGTGTTTGAGAAATGGCGCCGGACTCGCCATCTGTAACGTTGGCACCTAAAAAGTATATCATAGAAAAGTATCTCCGGCGGAAAAAAGGTGTAGACTGTAGATACACCTCTACCCCTTCGGGGTTCAAATGGGGAGAAATAATAATACTTAATATCATTTAGGTGACTCAAACCACTCCACCAGTTCTCTTAAGCGTTCAGACGTAACTTTAAAATTGTACCACTTCTCATTAATCACATTAATTAATCGAGTTACGTCAAGTAGGCGTAATTTATTCAAGTCATATTATGACACTTATTAAGTTTACACGAACCGTCGCTGCGTTTTGTAATTTGACTTTTTGAATAGGAAGACCTTTTTGGGTTGAAGTTGGAAGACTAAAAGTTTCTATTGGAGACCAATCAGACGTAACTTATTAAATTTGGTTCCGTTGGTTTTATAACTTTTAACGGACAATGTCTATTTCCCACTTTGTTTAAGGTTCACTGATGTTCATAGTGTGTACCTATACATATTGTGAGAATGTTGGACACGCCTTTTATACATACGATACAAAATGTTTTATTTAGAGCTATGTATATTATGCAATTAGCTATTAGCTTTAATGTGTATACTATGTATAATCTAGAGAGAACTGGCGCTCTATACTCTCTGTCTACCCCGTTAGGGACTCGACGTGATGATATGTATGTATATTTATGTAATGTATATACTATTTATTGGTGCATCTATTACAGAAATCTTCCTTAGGATTCGAACCTGGCTTAAACATGCCTAAACATTATGCGATATTCTGTTTGTAATCGATGTATGTAATAAAAAAAAAATTAAACAGTACTTCCTAAAATCTCATAGGTCGGTGAGGCAATGCAGAAGATGCACGACCGCAAGAACATCGGTAAGCTAGTGTTGGACCCATCGCTGGAGCCCAAGCCGAAGCCAGCGACACCCGCCAAGGGCAAGGCCGGTAAGGAGAAGAAACCAGCCAAAGAGAGCTCTGAGGAGAAGAAGGACAAGGAGGCGAAGGAAGAAGAGAAGAAGCCCGAGAATGGTGATAAGAATGGTGAGAAGAACGGTGACGAGCCGCTCACTAACGGTAACAGCGACGAAGGTCAGTCCCGATTCGACCAGGCATGCGTAGACGCGTAGACGCTTTAAATTTAAACATACATAGGTACATATACAGGGTTTGTCTGTCTCTCTTAAACATTTTGTTATGTTGACAATTTGTGCTGCCTATTTAAATCTAGAATAGTTATACATACACGCGATGATGAGTAATTACTGTTTGAAGACAGCATTTTTTTTATTGTCACTGAACTACATATTTGCATAAACATATTTTGTACATGAGCATACCATCTCAATGGTACAGATATATGTTTGTATATCCTCACGATTTCCCACAAGGGATAGGCTGAGGTGTACAACACGCCGTTTTAACGTGATACATACATAAATGGCGAGTCTAACGCCGTCTATCAAGCACATATAGGACGAAAGATACCTACGCCTTTGAATTTCTTCTAGTACACAGTTGTATAGTATAGTTGTACAGTATATTAAACCCTGTATATAGTATAATATAATGAGTATGTATTTGCTTTTATTTTTATTAACTACGCACGCATTTAACGGCTAAACGCATTTATTATATATCATAGAACACTGATTGCCGTAGGGCCGCAGTGATCAGCCTTTAGACTCGCTTGTATTATCGATAAATATGCTTTATTTATAGTCGCTTTTTTTATATTGATGTAGAAAACCGTGGAGAGTATAAGAAAAAAACGGAGATTATTGCACCCTGTCTTGTCTAAGGGCTGACTGATATAATGTACGTTTAGCCGGCTTGGTCATTCAAAGTCGGGTCTAAGGACCTTTGCGCGCGCGTTTTATAAAATGTATTCTCGTTTAAAGTAATAAATAACAAAACATTCTGGATCTCTCATATAATGATAGCTCTTAGTCTTATTAGAACAAGCTATCTTCTAGAACAAGCGGCTTTATCATGTGCTATTGCAATTATTTGTGTGAGAAAGTGGTATGTATGTATACGAGTATGTTATATACCTACATATCTGAACTTGAAAGTTTTTTTGTTTTATGATTGTAAAAGCACGTCGTGTTAGGCGTACTATATAAACACACTTATATAGATTTATATAAGCCTTAAAATTTGTTGTACTTTTTTTTGTATTTTCTCTAGTAGCATGAGTTCCGGGAACTTTTGCTAAACCGGCCTTGATGCACAGGGCTAGTCTTGTTTTGCATCAGATGGTCAGCTATATTGCTATATTTTGCCATAGTGATGTCAAACTGTTATCCTATTCACGTATAGTTTGAGCCTAGACACATGCTGATGCTTTTAAAGTAATATGGCAATACTGATAGATAATATACGTACATACATACATTTCATTACGCCCATCGCTCACTGAGTAAACAGAGAATGTAGAGCGCCAGTTCTCTCAAAGCTTACAGAATTATTTCGCATCATCCTTTCTTCATCATTCAGTCTGTTCATAATATAATGTAGGTACATATATGTTTTAAATAATTGATTATTATTAAAGAATGTGTAACTAAATGGTGTCATATTGTTTCTAGAATCAAAGGAAAAGGAGAAAGAGTCCAGCTGAATTGTTTCTCCAGAGGACTGAACAAGACAAACCACCGCCAATTGATTATTTTTAGGGTTGAGCTGATCGTTTTACCGACGTGACCACGCGCCGGCGCCTCGCTCGTGCTTACCACCGGCGCCTGCCTACTACATTATGTTGCCTGATTTTTTATGTTTAATCTATTGTTTATAAGTCTGATAACGATATTGTTCGATCTCACTAACATACTATTCCACATAAATTCCATTTGAACAATCCAAACAACTATCAGTTGGGTCGAACAATTTCGCGTGCGGTGCGCCGCCACGTAACTAGAACCTGCGCAATGTTGGATTTGGAGGATTATCGACCCTTTCGAGGCTAGGAGACATGCGCATTGGCGCCATCTTGGTTCCATTTACGTGGCGCGCACTCTTTAAGTTAGTTCGTAGTTGTAACTCATCACACTACTTTAATTATTTTGTTTGAATACTTGAATTATTTTGTTTGAAATTTGTCGAAGTCGATAATCGAATCATGAGTTTGAGCTTGCGTGATTGTTACGAAGTGGAGAAGTACGGAGTATTAAGAAGTTTGAAGAAGTAAATGTTAAAAAAAAAAAACAGTTACACATACCCAAGTCTCATGATTCTATATATCGTATATGAAACAGCGAAATTTAACAATGAATTGGTATTTTTTATAGTTTCTTTTATAAATTGAATTGGCCTAAGTTAGACATTGTTTCAACACATACAAGTCTTTTATTATAGTTTATCGTTTAAGACTTTATTTTAAGATGAGATATTTTAATCTGCAGTTATTTTGAATGGCTATTATATATGTAAGGTGCAGAGATGCTTAATCTTTATGTATGTTAAGCTTTAATATTTTATTAGTGAATGTTTAAAATGTGTCCGGAGCACCCCCGCCCGCCGGCTGAGCGCGCCCGCTCGCCTCCCGCTACCCAAACCCTACGTGTGATATTTTAAATAGGTGTGCTAGATGTTTTGCGGTATTTTTATGCTGCCTTTACATAACATATATTTTTTTGTACTCTTGTGTTTAATAAAATGCTATTACTTTATATTTTTTATACTTAGACATTTTGTAACTTATTTTGTAATATAAGAGATTCACTTTATTAGTTTGAACGCACCAGTCATTGTGACACCGGCAGGGTCGCCCGCAGGGCAAGCCACGGGGCTAACTTCTCTCTCACCGAACATATTTGGCTAAGATCATGTTATTCCAATCAATGTAATCGATGTCGCTATGATAAGACATATTTTTATATTCCAAAGCTAACGCAGTCTCGTATAAAAAGCTTCATGTATACACACAAATATCACATATCTAATCAACACTACACTCACGCTATTTTTATTAGAAGTAATATTTTGATACCAATATTCACTGCATTTGTTTTGATATACCTACTTAGCATATTGTCTACCCTAATTTTGGTAAGGATGTAAGTAACGTTTACCGCCATATAATGTACAGTGTGGCTATAGGTATATGTACCCAGTACTATTTAAATAATCTATCTGTAATACACATATCATGCGGATGTAAAATATAAATCTGAGAGGCTGAATAGCAGTCCGAACCTGAGGGGCTAAAGTCCCGCTAATAGTCGCTGCTCAACAATCGACGCGGGCGCACGCCGACGCCGCGCTCTAACTATCGCAGGCTAGTTTGACAGACTCGATTTTTTATAAACTTTACCCTTTTTGAAATGTTTTGTAAAGAGCGGCGGCCTCAGAGCGCCCGCGATTCCATCCGACCAATGTGTTGCGTTCAATGTTCCAAGTAAGTTGAATATCGTCTGCCGGAGGTTGTGAGGTACCTAAAGTAAGGCAATAGGCACCAGGAGCGCAGACTGCGCTGGGCCAGGGCACCAGTTCCGTAGCTTTTGTACAACCGTAGAACGAGACATGAGGGGTCAGATGCTGCTTTGTTTATCGTACGGTGGCTTGGTGCTAGTTCCGTATTGTACGCGGATACATCTCGCTTCAGTGTCTCGGACCAATATCCTAATGCTAATTTAGACTTTTTATCGGTATTTTCTTCGCTTTGTGTGTCAAATACCTATGTGCGAATTTCTTGTAATGTTAACCCTATATTGATTAAATCTTGTGTAAATCGTATATACCTGTATAATGGTTTAGAATTATCTCTGAATTTTCTTCTATAAGGATATTTGATGAAACTGACGCTAACCGGGAGGTGTTGGTGTGTTGGCGCCCGTGATGTGTCCAAATTGTTGTAGGTTAGTATCTAAACTGATGCCAATATTTATTAACGAAGAATGCTCCAAGTGTTTGTAGATTGGGCACCTCACGCCAGCTCACTCCGCGGTTGGCACGTTATATTACACATTTATTTTTATAAGGGCGGGCCAGTGTGATATCTATACTATGAAATGGATAAATAAATATGTATGATCTGTAAAAATGCTTACTCGTGCCTTTTATTTTAGGTTAAATTAAATTATAATTACCTTGTTTTCCTAAGCTGTGATGGCCGATTAGTTAAATTATTACCCGTAAAATTAAGATTTAATCGAAGTAGGTTCGAACCCCGGTGGGTCTGTCCCAATGAGTTTTCCTTAACAATGATTTGAAAGTGATATTTATCACACCACGATATTTACGGTAAGAAAATATGCATACATAGAAAATTATATTGGAAGACCTATGTATACTTAGTCGTCCTTTAGAACCGGCGGCGGTACTTGTCTGTTGTTGATACTTAATATGATTGATGGAAAGGGGGACCTTTGTGGGTTAGGCTTGAAGATATACAGTATTATTTTTACGCAACAATTCCGTCCTGTCATTAAAGGATAATTTCCACCAAAAGATTCGTATCGATGGACGAGTAGGTGCAACCTACACACCTACCCCTTCTGGGAAGGCGTGAAGACTTATCGCATCAGATCGGAACGGATTTTACAATCTTTAAGCGGTATTTAATAGTTATATTGGATTCGACTTCGTAATAATTTTTTTGCAGGCCACTATTAAAACCTTCGGCACAGTTCTCAGTTTACGCTTTTTATATGATATAGTCTGTAAATAACAGGCTGTAATAGTTATTGCATTGAGTTTAATCCATATACACACCGTAGACGACGACGTTAGCGTATATGTGGCAATTCTCGTAGTTATGGGCCGCAAAGGCGTCGCGCTCGTAATCCCAAAGGAAAGAATGGAACACGTGCACGCCCTGCTGTCGCCGCTGCCCGATGCTCACCGACACTATTATCCTGTACCTGGACATCAAAAACTATATTTAGACTTTCTATCCCGCCCAGACTCGTTTCGGTGAATAAAAATCTATCGTAACATAATCGCAAAGCCACCTATCGCTTCCAAATGCGAATTTAAGCCATCCAAGGATTCATACAATACACAAAACAAATGCCGAAAGAGGTTTTAGTAGTTGCCAGCGTCACAAAGATTGCAAGTTCGAATCCCGACTGTACCAATGATCTTCTATTTGGCCAAGTAGCGAAGATCAACCCAAAATTGAAAAAGTAAATAAGTTATGTTATAAGTATCAGGGGGAATATTTTCATCTCCTAAACCACAAAACCCAAAAAGTTAATTAATAGGTATTTAATGATAATAGGTTTCAAACGATCGGATGATAATAGTTTTCGTTTCTACCGATCATGATCGATGTCAATGTAAATTTTGTTTCAAAATCAAAATCTTTTTATTTCACATAGGCCCAGGTGGGCACTTATAAAACGTCGAAAAAGAAGCACGGTTCTGGTTGGTCGAATTCTCTTCTCGTCTTCCATGGAGAAGAACCGGCAAGAAACTCCATAGTGGTCCATGGTTTGTACTCACAGAGTAAAGCATAGTGACAGTTTTGTATTATTTATGAGTATAGAAGAGCTTCTAGCAACTCGGCCTTCTCTTGCAGCAACAACAATAGAAACACGACAGGACCGATACACCCGCTATTATTGGCAGAATGTACATCATGGATATTCACATTTTTATTTTATTACTTTCTCCATTTTTTTAGGAACACTTCTAAAATGATGTTCAATGCTAAACGTCAAACCTGTTATAATTTTCTTCTTTTATCGCGGTGCGAATTTGTTCAGCCAGGTTCATGCACAGTTCCGGGATCATTTTCTCGTTATATTCAACCTCTTCGAGTTCGGAATCGACCATTCTTTTTAGTATTTTCTGTACATTTTCAGCATTGAAGGGTTTTTTGGAGTTTAATTGATAGGTGGGCTGGTATGTCCGGATCTGTGTGGATGGAAGCACCGAAGGCTTACTTGTTACATCCGACATGTTTCTAGTTGTTGAATCAATACTACAAAAATATCGTCGTCAAGGACCTAACTAGTTCAATTCAGACACATTGAACTGTGTGGGAACGATTCGATTCGAGTTGACCACTAACGGCTTTAGGCATCTCAAATACAATTATGACTGCATAAATGTATGTCGAAGAGACTGTTAATGCCTCACATATGTTATGTGCAGGTCGAGTGGTGCCAAGCGGGCAACAACGGATGGCGGAGCGCAAGTATGATTGTTTCAAGATTATATTCGTCTGAGTCACTACATACCTACATTCAAACCTGACCACTTTTACCACCTGCGGCGATTCCTTCAACAAGAATTGGTTCAAACAGAATATACCATCACAAGATGTGTTACACTTTATCTTGGACCATCCCTATAGATACATAAACGTATTTCATCTAGTAGGTATTGTGTTCAGTTACCTACATGTTTGCAGCTTCAAATTCAAATGAGCACCGTATCCATACCTACATATTTGGGAGTAGGTGGCATTTAAAGAATAAAGCTGGCGGTGATTTTCACACAATTTTCAAAGAGAAGGTATGGAAGGTATTTTCACCGGTTATGAGATTTGTTTGTTGCAACAATTTGCAATGCAAGAAGTAAATTGTATTATCTATGAGGCATAGATGGTGGGAAAACTACTAATATCTTAAATTATACCTACCGGGTTTGTTTTATTGATAGCCTGTCTGAAAGCCATCCCGCTCATTTTCCGCACCGACAAACGTCTCGTATATTCTCTAGACATTATATTGTTTAAAAGCTATAATACATAGATAATTTTTTTCAAACAATTCAATAACCCAATTAGCCTGAGTTTAAAAGGTTACTGTATCATAGCCTACTAGATTATTCATCATAATATTTTTAAGGCGATGGACTCGCCATCTGTCACGTTGGCACCTAATATACCTCTGGCGGAAAGTGGGTGTGTGGGTATCACCTATACACCTCTGCCTACCCCTTCGGGGACCCTTGTGGGAAGGCGTTAGGATATATTATTATATTTTTATATTTAATTCAAAACTCCTTAAATAGAGAAAAAAAATTAACCTTAAACAATGTAATAATTTTTTAACTAAATGTTATAGACAATTTTACATTCAATGGCATACGTTACTATTTTTATCTGGACAGGAATATATAATATGAATAAAATGTGTATCATACAATTTTTTTGAGTCAACCGTAGTAGTTTATAGATATAAAATAGCGAAGTTTTCTGTACAAGTTTATAACAACATATGTACGATGTAAAAAGTTAATTTTTTAGGAAATTGGTTTGAATTATAGATATTTTTCTTTTATTATTTATATGCAAGTTTAAACAAATTCTGAACAGTTCTTTACAGTTTTAGAGTTCAACACAACTTATTAAGACATAAAATCACGCTTTGCTTATGATAGACATAGACAAATTTAAATTGTTAGTTTGCTTGCTCAGTCCAGCCCAGCTCCCTTGCTCGCGATCCAGCAACGCCCTAAGCCGAGGTTAGTACCCCACAGGGGGTGCACTTAGCTGTGTTGCTTAGCCTGGCTGGAGGCCTAGGTCTCGCTATTGACCGGTTAAGTAGCAAAAGTTCCCGGAACTCACGCTACGAGAGACAATACAAAAAAAAAAAAGTTCAGTTCAGTTATCTTTGGTCAGTCAGTCCAATAGTGACATAGTTTTATCACATTTAGTTAATAATAGGATATATTGTTATGTATTATGTTATTTAGTTTTTCGTTTACGTACACTTCCCAGGATGAGCCGGCAATTAAGCATGGATATATTTTTTAAAGGGTCTTGCTCTTCGCGTCAAATAAAAAAAGGTGTAATTAATGAAAAAAAACGCCGCAATATTCATGTTATCAAAAAAGTTACACCAATAAAAACTCGTAAAATACACGGTGAAGCTAATGCCTGCGTGGAAACATTGAATTTGTGTAGTGATGAAGAAGACCAAAATGATTTATCGCTATCGAATGAGAATACCATATTATCAGATTTGTCTCAAAGTACGATCTCGTATGAAATGACACCGAGAACACCTCAAAGGACTCCACAGTCAGCTAAAAGAAACAGAACTCCTAGATCAGGAGAAAAATTCTATTCACCCACAAAGAAAAAGGCTATAAAAAAATTAACGCCAGTCAAGAGAAGTCTACTGGAACTATTCAGCA
>JACCPG010000848.1:0-18407 GCA_016069955.1 Drepana arcuata | reverse complement strand
ATTCTTATCTCTTTGCCTGCATCTTGAGTGATGTTATTATGGAGTAATAGGTAATTTAATTACATAGTAGTACTAACTAACTTTTACTAAAAAGTACTTGAAAATATGGCAAAGGGATTTGCGGGAAGGCGTTCAGTGTATACATCAATAAACCGTATTTTATTAAAATTGCTTTAGGACAACAAAAACAACGCAGGCGTTAACGGGGCAGGTTGACAATTAAAATCCGCCGAGAGTTCGTGTAAACAAACAAGAAAATGTTAAAGTTAATTAAACCGTGGTACACTGCGATCGTAATTATTGATTATGGGCGAATAGCACAGCATCTCTGACGAGGCCAAGATTTGTATTAGTTATCTGAATAGACGTTCTCCTAGGAATTCCTCATCTGTGCTTGAGAAACGGCGATGGACTAGCCATTTGTCACATAGGCACCTAAATAAGCTTCTCGAAAAAATCGAAATACACACTTACAAAACATAAACTTGCAAGGAGTTTCATGTTTTCAGATGAGAATCTCCTGTGAAAATGGGTGTGCTACTTCCCTACTGCAGGCTACCTACCTACTCCAGGGACAATTTTGAGAAGACATGGAGGTATGTATATGCACATTCCCGTAAGAGTATTCGCCCTGGCTGGATGCCTAGGTCTCGCCATTGACCGGTTAAGTAGCAAAAGTTCCCGGAACTCACGCTACGAGACACAATACAAAAAAATGAGCATTCGCACGGTTGCAATCCCATATATTTTAAAAGATTTAAAGAAGAAACCGTAAACGCTTAAAGTGTAAATTAATCGACCGATAACACAAAATATTTGACGAACGTTTAATCGGACATGCAAATGTGACACAAATAGGGAAACTTCGTTATATATGGGGTAAATGTGTTGTATATGAGATAAATGCGTTGTATATGAGATAAGTGCGTTGTTTATGAGATAAGTGCGTTGTTTATGAGATAAGTGCGTTGTTTATGAGATAAGTGCGTTGTTTATGAGATAAGTGCGTTACATATGTGATAAGTGCGTTAGATATTGAAAGATATGTGTGTAATTGAAGTTTACAATGACACTTATTAGGTAGATACACCACATAAGAACGTCATAAGTGTAACCGCTTGCAGCGTTGCTTACCGACGCCGACATACGGCGTAGTCGCCTTACCAAGGGCGGGCGTCTGCTCGCGCCTCCGACGCCCGTAGTTCAGCGCCGTACCGACAGCTGACCGCTTCTCTGACCCAGGCCTAAAGAGAACACATATATAGGTACTAATATAATGAAGCTAAAGATAAATAAAGACGTTGTATAATTATGTATAGGTATATTTTAAATATAACTATCCTCACGCGTTCCCACAAGGGTCCCCGAAGGGGTAGGCAGAGGTGTATAGGTAATACCCATACACCCACTTTCCGCCAGAGGTATATTAGGTGCCAACGTGACAGATGGAGAGTCCATCGCCGTTACTCGAGCACGACTATACATACGCCTTTAAATTTCTTCTCAGACGTATGCAGGTTTCCTCTCGATGTTTTCCTTCACCATAGCGCTCGTGGTGTGACTAATCACTGTACTTAAGTTCAGAAAAACTCATTGGTACAGTCGGGATTCGAACCTTGACGTCGCAGGCAACTGCTCGAACCACTCGGCTATCTCGGCTTTTAAAGATTTTATGAAAAAAAAAGTCTTTTAACCCAAAAACACATAATTGTGTTAGAAAAAGGGCGATGGACTTGCCATCTGTCTTGCCGGCACCCAAAATATATCTACGGCAAAAGTGGGTGCGTGGGTACCCAGAAAAGTATATATATATTATATTGTAAGAGGTAGGGCATAACGGGTTTCCCGTTCGAATTCGGAGCTGCCCGACTGGGGCAGGACCTCCACCTTATAGAAGTCCGTAGCGAAATAACACAATTTATTGTGTTGCGTTCCTACGCGGTGAATGAGGTTTCCAGTAATGAGCTCCTTGGGGAGGGGGGAGGATTGTTACATTGTGTTGGAAGCAGAGGGATTAAACCCATTATGCTGCCAACACACTACAACTCTCCGAACACAGAGTGGCAACGCGCAAGTGATACTTTAGTATCGTGAGCGTAAATAGGCTACGGTAACCGTTTCCCATCAGGTGGGCCGTATGCTTGTTTGCCACTCTTGTTGTATAAGAAAAAATAAAAAAAAAACAATTGGCTGCGAGTCGACGTATTCACATAATTTATAATTCACTTGCGAACATGTAATGTTGAAATATAATTCATGACAAAGTTAATTACAAAGAAAATATGTATGCATGTACAAAAATGCATCACGAAATTAGTATTTAGTCCCAAGAGGTAGATAGAGTTTACGTTCAAAGGTGTTTACGAGGACGAATTTAATTTAATAACATACATTTTATGGGAAATTATATTTTTTTACCCACTGACTGAAGACTGTATACCTTGAAACTACTCAATTAAAAGTACACCTACATGTATAGACAGTGCCATGTACGAAGACGCGCCCCACCAATTTCTAGTTGACCCCTCAACGGTCGCGGGATGCGGGGAGTATGACCCGAGTCTATTCATTGTAGTGTGCGTGTGCACTCATAGGTAATCAGTGTGTACCGATAATACTTAAACATTAGTGGAAGGAAGAATAGTGGGGGCGCGTCCTCGTGGATGGCACTATCTATAGTCTCATAAAATGTGACAGTTACTCAAATATGCTATTAAAAAAAGTTGCTTTGAAAATTCTGCTGAAATGATATAAAGTTATACGTGTAGAATCCAACAATTTTTTTTATTTTTCTTAAGTTATTAATAGTTTCTGAAAAAGCCTATGTTGACATTTTGTTATCTTAGACCCATTAGTTTTATTGCGTCATTTTGTCAAAACACCGACAACTTCTAGAAGACAATTGGTGTTTTTGTTAAATAAATAAATAATTTATATGGTTACAGACAGACGCGATTCGAACCTACCAACAACACGTCATTTAACTTCCTTACTTTACACGTATACAGCTTCCTTTACAGCGAGTGTGTACCTGAACTCTCCATCAAAGCTCTTATCTTCATCATCTTGAGGTCCCACCTGCCCGCGGTCCATGCCGGTGCCCAAGTCATCAATGGGCCTGTCCCAGCGATGGGCGACCCATGGGTTTTCAGACAACATTCGCAATAGGTCCAGGCTGTGGACCCTGTAGTCACGTTGAGCCTGGGTAGCGGAGAAACCTGGGAAGAATAAAGTTAATAAAGGTCACCCGCAACACAAAGTTTGCAAGTTCCAATCCCGACTGCAACAATGAAATTATTCCGAACTGAAGTACAGTGATTAGTCACACCACGAGCTGTACGGTGAAGGAAAACATCGATAGGAAACCTGCATACGCTTGAGAAGAAATTCAAAGACGTGTGTTGTCGTACTTGAATACAGCATGGACTTCTTCAAGAGGAGTGTGAAAATATTACTGCTGGGTCGGCAACGCGCGAGCGATAACCCTGGTGTTGCAAGCGTCCATAGGCGGCGGTAACCACTTACCATCATACGGACCGCATGCTTGTTTGCCACCTATGAGGTATAAAAAAAACGGCGATGGACTTGCCATCTGTCACAATGAAGGTGCCATTAAATGTATGTGCGACGAAAAGAGACTATTGTAGTAATTTTGCCCTGGTACCTCTTTGACGGACCGGAAGGCGTGACCATATTATGCAAAGTAATAATAATAATATACAAAATATATGTGCCCCGGGCTCGAGGGTAATAAAAAGGATGCCTTTCACTTTGAAAGATTAAAAACTGTGTTTCCTAATGATTCAACCGCCCACCTCGAGCGATAACGAATTCGAAAAAGCCACGACGCTACTTTTATTCAATTAGGTTTAGGGAACGTGTCGCCCTCGGGGAGTCCGTGATGGCCTGTCAGTCGAGTAAATTATAAGCTCTTACAACGTGGTACATACATATATACCTATCATCACGCCGAATCCCTATCAAGGTAGGCAGAGAGTATAGAGCGCCAGTTCTCTCTAGACTTACATACCTCTTTCGCTTCGTCCACATTCATCAGTCTCATACAATGTGGTAATTAAGAGTATAACCTAATATTATAATAATTTTTGCAATGAGGAAATCCTATATATATATACTTATACATGTCCAGGAGCCAGATACAATGTCGGTCAATTATTTCTTCTCGAGTGAAACTTCCTAAAATGCATTAGGGACTTATACTATGAATACTCGCGACCGTCAGCTGCGACTCCGTGGGTAGGGCGGGCAGTGGCAACCTCTCACGCATGGAGAAAAAAAAAGTTTTTTCAGTCATTTAATCCCATTTGAAATTTTGTCAGATTATAGTTAACCTAGTATTTTGAAGAAAAAACAAAGTCAGGTGGCCAGTCTCTAATGCATTTCACGAATTTTCGATTGGGAGGGACTTGGTCATGAAAATCTGTCACTGGCTCCTGGATTAATATAAAATAATCGTCATGAATGTATCCTCACACCTCCTAAATAGATACCCGAAGGTGTAGGCCGGCGTAATGGTAATACACACTCACTTTCCGCCAGAGATATATTATAGGTGCCAACGTGATATATGGCGATTCTATCGCCGTAACTCCAGCACGACTAAATAATAAAATATTTTTTAATCCAGATAAGAGTCTCTGTCGTTCAAATTAGTCGGACTTGAATAACGCCTCGCCTTTTTGACTTATACCATTTTTAATGTTACTAAAAGTATTTAAACATTACAAGTCTGAAACGGAAACGTATTCTACAATGCGTCAAGTGCTGTTGTATAAGTTTGTTTGTCTCCAGGTGGAGGACCCGCTTAAGATTAATGGTTCGGTCCTGTCACTTCCTTTCTTCTGCTTTAAAAGAGAATTTCGAAAGTGCAACAGTGTATAGACGGACAGACGAACAACAGCTCTAAAATCAATATTTAACAAAATTATATTTAAAACTCCTATAACTACGTCGTAAAGACAATGTCATATTTATATATTTAAATTCAGATTTTAATGTTTTCACATAAGCGAAGCTAGATGGGTAGTTGGAAATAAAACTAGTTTCTTTGGGAAATTTATCGGAAGGAATCAAGCAACATTCAAATTGCCACCCCATAACCCTGAAAAATATGTCAAAAGATCTACGATGTGAAAGAGACAGATGAATTACATTTATTATAAATGCGAGAGAGATGGATGAATATCTTTTGTAACCTGATGAATCCTTGTTAGGTTGACGGGATTTTTCTTGGGAATATTTTGTTACATGCCTTCGAGAAGAAGGATTGTCCATTGATATGAAATGAAAATAAGTTTCAAGTTAATATACTGATATGGCGTTGTAAGCAGTCATTAATTTTAAAGACTCAGCAAGCTGATATACAATTAAATTATGTTTAAGACGTGTTTATCTTTAAAAGAAAAACACTCTCAATAGATGTGTTATTTGGTATTATAAAAATTTTATGAATTTTATGAAGTAAGCATTTTTAACACAGGTTTGCTCGCTTTCGTATACAGTATTCGAAACCGACGAGCATGTATGAAGAGACTGATGAATGTGGACGAAGCGAAAGAGGTATGTAAGTCTAGAGAGAACTGGCGCTCTATACTCTATACTGCTCTATACTCTCTGCCTACCCCGTTAGGGACTTGGCGTGATGATATGTATGTATGTAGGTTTGCTCGCAAGCAATCTTGCGTCTTCCAAAACGATAAATTCGTCGTCGTGTTTCACTGAGGAGATTCGAATGAATTTAGGATCTGATCATAGATTCTGATATTCGAATCGTTTATCGATTCGGTAAAAAGAGAGAAAAGAACTGGTTTAGATCTCAAGAATCAGTTTTGTTAAGTCTTAAGTTCTGCTGTGCTGTCACACATAAATTGAAGCATTTTCCTTGGTGCCTGCCGGAGGTTAGTGATTTTTATATGTTTTATAACCGACTTCTAAGTAAAGGTTCTAGGTAACCGAGGTTCTAGGTTCTCTCTCTTATTTAAGAACCGATTAAGTAATTACTTTATATTTTTAGAAGTATTATTGTAAAAACTACTTACCTACTTACTACCTCTGTACCGTTGTGTATCTAAATTTAATAAGTTATCCAAAAATAGGTACTTGAAATGTAGCAAACATTCCTTGCATTTCCATTCTGCGATTAGCGTAGCCCCCGCTGTTAATTAGGTATTCCGTATATTTTCATTCAATCAAAGCTTCATTTCAAGCGAACATAAACACACTTCGCCTTCAATATACCGCATTTCACCTTTACTTATACGCAGTGTCAGACTTCACAAAGTAAAACTAATAACGGCACATTTCAATATGAGCCATTTACTTTGAAATCTAAATGTATAACATTAATATCCACGATGCTAAGACTAAGTCGTTCTGATTTATAACTCTCAAAGTTCATTATTATAGTATAATAAACAGTTAATATAGAAGAAGAGTAAAGATGTATCGGAATTATTTTATAACTAGCAGTGCCCGCGGCTTCGTCGGCGTGGACGGCTTTTTATCTTTCGTAAAAATGGGTTTTTTTTTTATAAAAAGTATTCTGTTACTTCTAATACCTCCAAGAATATGTGTACGAAGTTTTATGATAATCGGTTAATTGATTTTTACGTAAAAGCGTGTCAAACAAACTTACATTCACATTTATAATATTAGTAAGGATTTGCGTGGTGATACTAGATCGAATCCTCAATAAAGAGATTCGCAATGCAACTGAACGGGGTGTGATTGGAATGATGAAGAACGGCCTAATTTAGACATATTGGAAAAAAGTTGAGTAAAAAAGGTTACAGACACGACATACAATTCAATAGGATCTTGAATCGATCGAACGTGAGGGAACGTCAGCACTCGAAAGCAGCGAGCATGTATGAAAAGTCTGCTAAAACTTTAAGAAGCTTAAACTTATTAAAAAAAAATGTTTTTGTATATTCTCCTAATTTATAAGTAGTAATATAAATATTATAAATGTCAGGATGTTTGTTCCTCTTTCACGCAAAAACTACAAAACTGAATTAAATGCAATTTGGCGCAGACATCGATTATGAGCTGTATTAAAATATAGGATATGTTTTATTCGAGAAAAAACTATAAAATGAAATTTTACACTGGTGACACTGCGAGATATAGCTAGTACCTATTGTAATAAATATATCATCAAAAACATTATGAAGCTACAATTTATTTTGCATGTCATGGACAAAATTAATAAATCTGATCTCCTTGTTGCTAAATACCTTAAAAGAGTTTCCACTAAAATCGGCTCAATAATGAAAACTTGGGTAAGTTTGGTCGTACTGTTTTATCTTGGACGAGATAAACCGACTTTTAGGACCAAATTAATGATCTTTTATGAAAGGTCAAATGAGTTTTATTTTAAGGAATGAAAGATGAAGATCACGTTCTAACAATCTAGATCAAGTTGGTGGAGCACTTATGGATAGGGGATCAAGGGGATAGAATAGTTAGGAGTTTGCAAATCTGGATGTATACATATACCTACATTTTTCGTCAGCGAAGATCGAGTGCGAACGAACAATGGCGGACCTTTAGCTTCGCAATCAGAACGAGTCATCTCTCGACTAACTAATGTGAAACCGTGCCAAAAGTGCTGGCAGCTATGCTAGGTAGCATGGCATACAAAAACCTGGTAGTATTGAACAAAGAAGAGGGTAATGATTGTACATAATGTACGTTAAGTACGGAAGCAGTGGCGTAACCAAAGACCCTTCAATTATTTAAAATATATATTTTTCCATATTCGTCGTTTTCCGAATTCTGAGCCCCCTGAGCTTGAAGGCCCCGAAGGTACTGCCCCGTCTAGCCCTCCAGTAGTTACGCCACTGTTTGGAAGGGAATATAGATGGGAAGGGATGAAGGGGCAGTCCGAGAATAAGTAACACAGCAAGTGAAATAGAAAATTAAGGTCAGGTCGCGGCTCTGGACAAGTGGAGCCATGTTCTTAAATTCAGGAAGCCCATTGGTGATTGAATGATCTTGGGCGGACGCAAGATCGATTACCTTATTCACATCGACCACAAATTGCGGTCGAAAAACATGAAGACAGGTGACCCAGTTAATATAATTAATTAATTCCTGATGAATAATATAGCGCTGGCTAAGGCGTTAAAAGTATTGTTACACCCTATATGCCTTCTAGCTAAGTGTATTTTCAGTCTGAAATTTCACTTTATGGTATCCTTGTAATACAACGGCGGCAATGTTCCTTTTATTTTAAAAGTCCATCCTCTGAGTAGTTAAGTGTAGAAATCATTTGAAATTGGTCCATTACTCTAAACAGAAAGATGATGTATAACATATACTTTTAAACTTGTTTGCTGCACTGACTTATGTATGTAATATATTTTCATTAGAGCGTGCGATGTGTATTGCAATAAATACTTGGTAATTTCCTGGGAAAATATTCTACGACATTATAACTCATGGTTTGCGGCGACTAGCAAAGTCGCAAGATCATTTCATTATGAAAGTATTGTATGAGTTAACTCAACTGGTAGTTATAACCTTTGGAATCACTGCGGTGCGTCTATGGAATCAACTTCCACCCATTATTAAGAAAGCTCCCTCCAAACTAATGTTTAAGCGCTTAGTCAAACAGCATTATTTGAAAGAGTCCTAGGGCACGTTCACAACCTCTTTTCACTTATGTTAGTACAGTAGCTATTATAATATTTACTGTCATATGTTTATGTTTTCTTGTAAGTTTTTAATTTTTGTTTTTTATTTTTATATCTAATAATAATGTATAAGTATCTATATAAATCAGTATATATATATAAATGTAGAATGTGAAAAGAAGGGGCTGCGCCTAAACGCTGGCAAGACTAAGGTTCTGGTATTCGAAAGAGATGAACAAGTGACCGAGTGTGCTATATCGGTAAATGGGCAAATTCTAGAGCAAGTGAATGAATTTGCATAGATATACAAATCTTGGAAGCATGTTCACACGAGATGGAAAGTATGAAAAAGATATTGAAAGAAGGATAACTGCCGGAAATAAGGTGAATGGAGCCATGTCGGCGTTGATGGGCAGTAAAAGTCTGAGCAAGAATGCTCGAGTTGCTGTCCACAACGCGATATTGGTACCTACCTTATTGTATGGCAGCGAATCCTGGGTATGTCAGAGGAAGTATGAAAATAGCTTGAATGCAGTCGAGATGCGATCTCTTCGAAAAATGTGCGGCGTAACGATATTAGATCGAATCCGCAATGAAGAGATTCGCAAATCAACTGGCGTGAATGAGGGCGTGATTGTAAAGATGAAGAAAGGCATGTTACGTTGGTTTGGACACATAGAAAGGATGAGTGAAGAAAGATTGACGAAACAGATATACAAAGCAAAAGTGTGTGCAAGAAGAGGCAGAGGAAGGCCACGTTCCAACTACCTGGATCAAATAGATCGGACTCTGAAGGACAGGAACGTTAAGAGTACTCGAAACCGACGAGCATGTATGAAGAGACTGATGAATGTGGACGAAGCGAAAGAGGTATGTAAGTCTAGAGAGAACTGGCGCTCTATACTCTCTGCCTACCCCGTTAGGGACTTGGCGTGATGATATGTATGTATGTATGTATATATAAATATATAAAATAAAATAAAACTATATATATAATATATATGATAATATGATGACTGATTTATGTATCTATTTCTATGCACACCCGCTTCAATGTTTCTCCTGTCAAGGGTGGTTGACTGGGAGAAAATGCATTAGCATTAAGTCAACCATTGTACTGAAATTGTGCATAAATTTTAAATAAATAAAATAAATATAAAAACGTAACACAATTTGTTTTATTGGCCTTTCCAACCCAACCAATCAGCCGCAACAGTTCTTTATAAAATTGGGAAAGATATTGAAATTATCTCTATTATGTAAAATTATATATCTTAACGCCATTCCACAAGGGTCCCCAATGGGGTAGATATATTTTCGGTGCCAACGTGATAGATGGCGAATCCATCGTCGTTTTAAAAGCACCACTGTAAGTACGTCTCATGAGTGCATTTAAATAAGAACTCCACGAACACGAACCACTCGGCTACCATAGCTCTTAGCATTAATAGATTATTATTATCTATTTAATGTATCGTCTATGTTCGAATTAAAGGAATTCACTGAGCTCATAAAAAAATGTTTTATATAATACCTTTAAAAAAATGCATTTGGAGCTTTTAATTGACCCAACAATTGATGGAGTGTTACCTTGTCAATAGATACCAATTATTAGGTCGTTAAACAACTTTTACTTTGAGGAAATACGACGTAGTTAGCGTTACTTAATATCTCGGGGTAGGCAGAGAGAGGGGAGCGACAGTTCCTTCAAACCATAGATTCTCAGTATAGGTGATAACGCTTCCTTGTAGGCGTTTGAGCCTTTTGGGGGACATTTTCATGCATGCTTTCTGGCTTCGAGTACCCTAATATACTTGCCCCATAAAATACCAAGTAGTGCGCAATATACCCCCTATTGTTAATTTATTATCCATCAAAAGTGTATGAAGGTATATTTGGTCCTAAACTCGACGGAAGTGCCTATTAATAAAGATAATTAACCATTCTCAGCTACTAAGGGTTGTGTCAAGCTGACGATTTCATGGAATGGCATCAAATCTAGATGTTGTGTGTACGAGAGTTGTTAAAAATCGTTATTTTGGGTTTTCCTTTATTCCCTATTTATCCCTAACTGCGTTCACTTTGTACTTATTTATCGATTATTTAAAGATATACAAATCCGTACTACAGCTATTTGATCTAGATCTATCTAGAAAGGTTTAGCCAGCGGTTGCGCAATTGAAATATACATACATACATATACATACATATCATCACGCCAAGTCCCTAGCGGGGTAGGCAGAGAGTATAGAGCGCCAGTTCTCTCTAGACTTACATACCTCTTTCGCTTCGTCCACATTCATCAGTCTCTTCATACATGCTCGTCGGTTTCGAGTACTCTTAACGTTCCCGTCCTTGAGAGTCCGATCTATTTGAAATATAAGCACATAAAAATATATTTGTTACATCACATTAAAAATCTTAGATTTTTTGGCTTTTCTGTACTATATTTATGTATGTATTATACACATAAACCTTCCTCTTGAATCACTATTATTGAAAACTCCTTTGAAAATCCGTTGAATAGTTAAGAAGATCTAAGCGAACAGACGGTGGCAGATACCTCATTATATATTATGTAAAGATTATAAAATATAATAATATATCCTCACGCCTTCCCACAAGGGTCCCCGAAGGGGTAGGCAGAGGTGTATAGGTAATACCCACACACCCACTTTCCGCCAGAGGTATATTAGGTGCCAACGTGACAGATGGCGAATCCATCGCCGTTACTCAAGCACGACTATACATACGCCTTTGAATTTCTTCTCAGACGTATGCAGGTTTCCTCTCGATCTTTTCCTTCACCGTAAAGCTCGTGGTGTGACTAATCACTGTACTTAAGTTTAGAAAAACTCATTGGTACAGTCGGGATTCGAACTTGCGACCTTTGCGTCGCACGCAACTGCTCGAACCACTCGGTCACCACGGCTCATGTAAAGATTAGTATAGGTAATAACAATAAGTTAAATGACAACGAAAGCTCTATAATATAAGCCCATTGGTTTCTGATGTCTTAGTCTCTAGTTATATTAAAGCCATTAAATACGGCTTTGGGGCTTCAAAACCGATGGGGATTTGTGACGTCCGATGCTAAATAATTCGAGCCAAATCTTGCTGTTTGTTCGATTACATCAAGATATTCGTTATTATTATTGTATCCTAACACCATCCAAGGTGCAGAAGAGTCACAGAGAGATCACAATTTTTCGCTGAAGATATATTTGTACCCCTATTTTTACACACCCACTTTTCGTCAGACATATATTTTAGGTGCCAATGTGACAGATGGCGAGTCGATCGCCGTTCCTCAAGCACGACTATACATACGCCTTTGAATTTCTTCTCAGACGTATGCAGGTTTGCTCTCGATGTTTACCTTCACCGTAAAGCTCGTGGTGTGACTAATCACTGTAGATAATAACTCTTCGAACCAGACTGCCACGGCTTATTTTCCTAATACCTCCTAATTATCTTCAAATATAGGTAATTAGGAGACTAATGAGGGTGGATGAAGCGAAAGAGGTCTGGAAGTCTAGAGAGAACTGGCGATCTACTCTCTCTGCCTAACCAGCGAGCGAATCGGCGTGATGATAATGTAAGTTTGTTTTTGTCACAGAACATGGAAAATGTTCAATAACTAATATGTTTATCTAGAAGGGTCTCCAAAGAGATTGGCCTGTAATCCCCTAAGTATTTTCTTTCGGGGAGAACCAACATGCGGTATTCGCCAGACGCTACCTAGAGTCAAGACTAGTCTAGTATGGCATGGACAACGTGAGGAGAAAGAGATTTAGGGGGTCTAGGGGGCTGGTATCTTCTCTTTGCAAGTGATCTTTTAACTTCTAGGTCACCACAGCTCGTTTCAAAAAGCGTCCACACTATATTTTAACTTTTCCAAGAATAATTCTTAAAAAAAGCCTTGCAACACTGTTTTTGCTGAATACTAAATCAACGTCGATACAATTTATTTTGAATTCCATTCACTATTGTCTAAAAATTCGCGCTGAAAAATGTATGGTTTATTCACAGGTTGAACTAGGGAGATTTATAATATGTGCATAGTTTCTTTTAAGTTAAATTTTACTTGACAACCGTAGAAACCGATGAATACATCACGTGACCTGTCTGACATTGCATGTCCTTTTATGACTTCGGGCAGCAATTTGTTAACAAGCGAGTTTCATGTCATATGTAAATGTACTTACTTAGGTATAAAATAGCTTGAGTCATCAAGAGCCTTTTGGACAGTTACTAAGTGTATCCCGCTGATTCACCTGACCCTGAGTCGCCATGTCCACGGTGATGGGAGGGCAAAATCTGATGGCGCCCATTTTATTATACGGCAACAATTTCTGGGTATGACAGAGGAAGCAGGGAAGAGATGCGTTCCCAAAAATTTGCGGCTTAACGTGTGACGAACCAGCCTTGTGCGACGAGTTAATGCTTTTCTGGTTCTTGACACCATTTGCGTGACACTGATAAGGGATTTTTTTAAAATATTTACAGTGTTGTTAGTTTATTCGTATTATATATACATTTATTTGTATTATAAACGGAGTAAGGTTGTTAGAAGAGGAAAGATGATAGGCCACCATATACAACATGATAGCTTCTTTAGAAACATCACCAAGATTAACATACAAGGGTCAGATCAAAGGAAAGTGTCTCTCATGACGTATAGGGAGGTCAAGGAGGTTGCCTTGGACAGAAGCGAATGCATCAGCGACGCCGACAAGAGCTTAGCTCTTAAATTTGTGAAAGATTAATCGTAGATCGAATCCGCAATTAAAGGATTCGTAAAACAACTTGCGTGATGTATGCACTTACTAACATTCTGCAATTGTTCTTCAAGATTGTTTAGTGAATCGTATATAAATCCGTCCCTTTCGCACTCATACTTTGAATAATGATGGCAATTTTACATGGTGTAGCTATACCGGTAGGTTCCTAATTATTTTTGGTTGAATAATTGACAAGTTGACCAGCCGGTTAATTTAATTTGAACCTTTTCCGTATAATAATAAGATAGCTTATGTAAAATAGTTACCAGAAGCTTCCGACACGGTTTGATATGCCGATAATGACATGTCTATTATAATGTAAAAAGATGACGGAGATTCCGTGAGCCGGAGAGAAAGCCATTTTCAGTATACGAATGCAATTTTCAGTGATTATCGGTAAAGTAAGTGAAATGTCAATCTGGTGCCTTTGTCTTTATCGACGGTAAGTAAAGAGTGAACTTGACACTCTACTTTTTGAGTTCTTTTGGCCCGTGAGTGACTCGGAGTGTAGGTACTTTGTGTCTGAACGAGTCATGGTGGCCGAGTGGTTCGAGTAGTTGCTTGCGTCACAAAGATTGCGATGCTCCCCGAAGGGGTAGGCAGAGGTGTATAGGTAATACCCACTCACCCACTTTCCGCCAGAGATACATTTTGAGTCCGTCGCCGTTACTCAAGCACGACTATACTTGATTTGCTTCTCAGACGCATGCAGGTTTCTTCTCGATTTTACTTAACCGTAAAGCTCGCGGTGTGATTAATCACTGTACTTAAGTTCAGAAAAACTCATTGGTACAGTCGGGATTCGAACTTGCGATCTTTGTGAACCACTCTAACTTGAATCACTCGGCCCCCACGGCTTTTTTTATATAAACTTCTCGGGGATTTTCTTATTTTTCCCTGAAATAAAACTACTCACTAAACACCCTGGTTCAATGCATTCCTGACAATTTCGCATTTCACGAGGTAAGAATAAGGTAAGGTAAGGATTTCATTATAAATTCATGAAACACGAGTTAATCTTGACTTCTAGAGTACTTCTTGAGTTCGAAAATAAGATGATTTTTTTCCTTAAAAGCACGTTGACCCCAATGTATGTAGATTAATTAATTGTTGTTTTTCTTTGTTGGAGAGTAGAATTGCCTTTTTTTCGGAAAATGCTACCTACATATCACGTTGAAGCCCTCACGGGGCAGGCAGAGAGAGTATAACACCGGTTCACATGCATTGTATGTCAGGCAATGCGACCTACACACCCACTATTTGCCTAGTTATATTTTATGTACCATCGTGACAGATAGCGAGTCCATCGCCGCTCTTCTTGATTTCTCAATGTGTACTGTATTTTTGTAACGTCTTTGAATTTCCTTGCAAACGTACGTAAGTTTTCTCTCTATGTTTTCCTTCAATCGTGATGTAAATAATCACTCAAACCACTGGGCTATAGCGGCATAATTTCGTCCAATAAACATAATTTTCATTTGCAGCAAAGAAATTTACTTGTTGCATGCAAACTCGAGCTATTTTTGCAATCAACAGGTGATTGCTTACTTGGCTTGTGATTCAACATTACGACTATCATCCGTCGGTATACCATACTTATACACAAAATAACATACTCAGAAACTATAACTATACTCAGAAACTATAACTATACTCAGAAAGACTCTACGACATTTGCTCAAATGTGTGATAGGGTACAATGAATGGAAGTAAATAAATAAAAAATATACTGTTTTTTTACCCTATTTCCCTATATATATATATATAAACTAGCTCAAGCCCGCGGCTTCGCTCGCGTGGAGTTTAAAAAAGTTGCTATTTTTCCTGCTAGAATCGGTTCAGCCGTTATGCCGTGAAAGAGCATCATACTTTATAATATTAGAACATTGCGTTTTCGGGATTAAAAAAGTAGCCTATTTCCAATTCCTTGGAATAAGCCATCACGATTTAAATTTTCAGCCAAATAGTGTTTTTCGAAAAAAAAAATTCGAATTCAGCCGTTTCGCCGTGAAAGAAACGCAATCATCCAAACTTACAAACTTTCACATTTATAATATTAGTCAGATCAATGTTTGTCTGTATGTCGTGTATGTGTGTCATGTACAACTGTTCTATTTTCTGAGACACCTTGTATAATACATACATATATACAATATTAACTGAGGAACAAAAAATATTATAGTGTAAAAGAGTTTTTAGAAGATATCTCTTAAAATAAGAAACACAATATTTGCACGCTGGAATATATCCAGCAAACATGTTTGTACTGTCTAATTGAAATTGTAACGCCTGTTTATACCATGTTTTTGCAATAAAATATTATTATTATTATTAATACATATATGAACACGCTCAGCTCCTACCAATCAGAGAGAGCAGAAGGCCAGCTCTCCCTAGTCTTACAGACCTCTTTCGCGTCATATAATGTTTAGCCCTAATGGTCATGTAGTTTAAATAACGTAAAAAGTCAAGACTGTTCGAACCCCGGTCTGTACCAATGAGTTTTACTAAATGTAAGTATAAAATCTCGAGAGAGAGGCTAAACCACGCACGAGACACGAATCAACGCGAGGAATCCTTGGTTGGGAAGAAGTGTGGGTATGAACTATGAATTCACAAATTACCCTATGACGTGACAGGTTTTCTTCATAATAATCTGTCTGGCGACCACCTATACACGTATTCAATGTAGTTTCAGACATTAGACGCAAGTAATTAATGTCTTTTCACGTTGTACATATGTATTTTGGTAACATATTATTTTCGTTAATGACACATTAAATTTACTTTACTTTGTTCGTTGTTCTATACAATTATGTATATTAAAATTAACGCTATAAGGGGAAACATTTAGTGATATTGACGTTACTGATGTTAGTCATACATAGATCAAAGAAACACCTCAAAATAGAAAAACCGTTAATTGTTTATTAATTTAATATTTTAGTAAGAAAAATATATTTTTTTGTTATATAAACTTGGAAACAATTTATTACATAAAAATAAAATTTCAGGACTTGAGTATATTTATGTGCAATTTTACCGTTCGAAATTCAAAACAAATATTAAGTAATTGCACGCAATAAGAAATCTCGTGTGCCTAAAAGTAAAAGTAAACTTTTAAAATTAACGTTCGAAATATGGAATTAAATTTTAAAAACTATTTTACAAGATACCAATTAAAAAAGCAGACTTGTTCAACAAGCGTTCGAAATTTAAATATATAAAAAAAACTTACCAGCCAGTAGGAGGGTGAGAACGATCGCGGTGCGCGCTGCGTTTGGCGCCATCGTTGCGTTCGTAATGGCGACCAACGAGTGGTTGCTGCCTTATAACTTTAGGGCAAACCGCCCTCAGGCGTAGGACGTAAACATGCTCGTTTGGGCCAGGGGTGCGACTATTTAAATCCCAAGGGAATATTGCGGATTTATGTTGTTTATAATATATAATGTTTATAATATTTTTTTTTAATGTTAGTATACAAATGTGATATTACGCAGTATTTTTCAATTATGGCCAGGGTTTGAATCTGAAATATTGTATTTGTAAGCAACTCATACCGAATAAAATATGTGTATATATGTAAATGAAAAAGTTTTGATGTATGGATAATGTTTGATATTCAAGCACGCTTCCCCAGGAAAAGGACAAAACAATTTTACACTAAGATCTTTATCTTTATATTTCTTCTATAAGTGTGTATGTCACTGAACTCCTAAACGGCTGGACCGATTTAAATGCAATTTTCTGTGTGTCATCAGGTGGATTCGAAAATGGTTTAGTTTCACAAATGGACCCGTTTCTGGAATTTTATCTTTTTCATCCAAGCGAAACTAGGCCGTACAGCTAGATATCAGCATACGGTACGCCTAATGGTAAGCGGTTACCACATCTGTAATCTGACAGGGTTTCCCACGTTGCCGACCCTGTAAGAATATTTTCACTCCTTGAAGAACTTGTCGAATCAACTCAAAATATTTTATTTCACATAGGGCTAGATGGGCACTTATACACCGTCGAAAAAGGTGCACGGTTCGGGTTGGTCGTTTCCATGGAGAAGAACGCGCAAGAAACTCCATGGTTACTCTTTTCAAATCATTAGGCATATACAATAACAATCTTGGTATACAATAACGTGTAAGAGTTAATTAAATGCGGTGTCGTATGAAAATGTTCGCTTAGGTAGCCCTGTAATCGATCCCAGTTACGTTCTAGGTGCGTTCGCCCACTGAGACAATAACACCTAGAGATTTATTTATGGTAATTTTTTACCATCCACGTATTAAAAGCAAATATATTGGTTTTAATATCGTGTTGCAAGCATCTGTTTAGACTTATGATTGGTTTTATCGAAGCTACAAACGAGTCGATTTTCATTTTATTCAATACAATATTTTTTACCCGGCTTCGCTCGGGAGTAATTTATTCAAATAATCATTAAGATATTTTATGATCATTAGTAAATTTGCTTTAATTAACTTTAAGTAATGAAAAAATTAAACAGTTTTGAATTAAAAAAACATCAAAATTCGTTCAGCTAGTTCTGACTTTATCGTGTCATACCAACAGACATTTATCGTGTCATACCAACAGACAGACCGAATTACTGTATTCTAATACATTCATACATATCATCACGCCAAGTCCCTAACGGGGTAGGCAGAGAGTATAGAGCGCCAGTTCTCTCTAGACTTACATACCTCTTTCGCTTCGTCCACATTCATCAGTCTCTTCATACATGCTCGTCGGTTTCGAGTACTCTAACGTTCCCGTCCTTCAGAGTCCGATCTATTTGATCCAGGTAGTTGGAACGTGGCCTTCCTCTGCCTCTTCTTGCACACACTTTTGCTTTGTATATCTGTTTCGTCAATCTTTCTTCACTCATCCTTTTTTTGTGCCCAAACCAACGTAACATGTCTTTCTTCATCTTTACAATCACGTCCTCATTCACGCCAGTTGATTTGCG
>JACCPG010000846.1:0-26408 GCA_016069955.1 Drepana arcuata | reverse complement strand
TATTATTATATTATTATTATTATTACAGTTTATCATAGCATAAGCATATATATGGAGGGAAATATAATGATTATGCATATTATGAAGAAACAACGTTCAAAGACGTATACAAGTACCAGTGTTGGCTCCCTTTCTTCTCCCGGGCTTGATAAATAGCGATGGAAATGTCATCTATTAATTTGGTACGTTTTAACGTACGAGTTTTTTTTTAATTAAAGTACAGTGATTAGTCACAACACCAGCTTAACGGAAGGAACATATCGAGAAGAAGTCCTCATACGTTTGAGAAGAAATTCAAAGGCGTGTGTTTAGGAAAGTGGGTGTGTGGATACTACCTATACACACATCTGCCTACCCCGAGACCCTTGTGGAAAGGCATTTTTAAACACACCTTCGCCTGCCAATAAGGGATACCTTGAAGACGGGTATTAAAACTACCCCATTTTGTGATAGCTTTAAGCTTGGTCCCAAATCTCCGTGTGAACGCAGCTTAAAGCAGGAAGTGGCGCCCTCGGTCCCTTACGAGCGATTGGAGCACTCTCCGTCCCATTCAATCTACATTTATTACATTTACGTGTCCTTATTTTAAGCAGGGATGTCCGCTTTTAAGGTCCTTGTTGTGAGTGACGAATAGCCCTACCGTCCGATGGTTGATTTATAAGACAATGGCGCCAGATTCGTACAGCTTCAACGTAATGCTTTGGTCGGCGCTATCTTCTTTAACAAACTAATTACCTTAACCATTAGAAATTTGGTACACCAATGTTTGTTCGCGATTTCATTTTTAAAATATAAAGTTTATAATATTACTTTAGTTTCAACTTATCGTAGTTAATCATCCTTGACGCGTCGGCAAATAAGAATTAAATATATTGTACTAATAGTAAATACAGTTGATTTGATAGGAAATTTGCTAGGCGTTTTTCATCTCTAGGCTATCAAGCCATCTCTAGTTGTGCTAGAATACAGCCTCGAAGAACCTTGCTCTCACTAGAAGTACGACGTTAATGTACAAACATATTTTTTTTCATAATTTTGGCTAGTTATCACGCTTGCAGCCCGCCTGATGGTAAGCGGTTACCGTCGCCTATGGACGCTTGCAGCACCAGGGGTATCACTCGCACGTTGCCGATCCTGCAGGAATTCACATATATACACTGTGTGTTACTAGAAAAAGGTATATATGTACATACATATAATACATACTCGAATCATATATATGAATTTAAGACAGGTAAAGCCACGGTGTACGGCTAGTTTTAATTAAAATCCTGCGTAATGAAGCATGAGACAGCAGTGCTTCTAGAGCAGACATGTAACAAACTTCTACGTAAGCTTAAAATGTCTTAAAAGCGACAGAAATTGCTTATGTAGCCGCCCGTTATTTTCTCGGCATCATGTCTCTTGGCAGAGATAACGTAGATACTAATTTAAATTCTGGTGAGCTCGGCTGGCACTTATCGACCCATCTCTAAAGAGATACATTTAAGGTGCTTGATTAAAATTAAATGAAAACACGCCGAGTGCATCTATAAATCTGTGATGAGATTGCTTGGACTTATCGTATTCTTGAAAATTTATTTGAATACGAGTCAATGAAAATTCACTTTTGAAGCTTAACCTTTAAAGATATTATATATTAATATTATAAATGCGGGAGTTTATGAGGATGTTTGTTCTTCTTGCACTTACATTACTGTCCCAATGAGTTTTTCTGAACTTAAGTACAGTGATTAGTCACACCACGAGCTTTACGGCGAAGGAAAACATCGAGAGGAAATCTACATACGTTCCAGAAGCATTTCAAAGACGTATGTATAGTCGTGCTTGAGTAACAGCGACGGACTCGCCATCTGTCACGTTGGCACCTAAAATATGTTTCTGGCAGAAATTTTTTATGTGGGTACTACCTATAGACCTCGGTCTACCCCTTCGGGAACCCTTGTGGTAGGGCGTCAAGAATTTGTTCACTACATTTGGGTAGGTACAATGCCTCAAGCTTAACATTGTCTATAATTATTAAATTAACTGAACAACAAATTACTTTTTCTTTTAGTCTCAAAAGAATACAAAATCTCGAAAAACCATCATTCAAAAAATAAATTAGATTCGACTATTACGCGGCTGCGGGTAACATAGCCATTGTGAACAAATCCCTTGGGCTTGAGCGGGACTATCACGATACGGATAAGGTTTTTATAAGTCTTAACTACTTGTACTCATACTCGTACTCGAAACCGTCGAGCATGTATGAAGAGACTGATGAATGTGGATGAAGCGAAAGATGTATGTATCAACTAGCTTTGCCCCACAGTTTTACCTGCGTGAAAAATAATAATAATAAAATGTTATTTTTGATTCAGTTTTTTTATTACATAAAGTATCCTCACGCCTTCCCATAAATGTCCCCGAAAAGATAGGCAGAAGTGTATAGATTCTAACGACACACCCTCTTTCTGCCAGAGATATATTTTAGGTGCCAACGTGATAGATGGCAAGTCCATCGCCGTAGAAGCACTATACAAACGCCTTTGAACTTCTTTAACGTATGCAGGTTGTTTTGAAAAAGTCTTTACTACTTGAAACAGACGAACATGTATGAAGAGACTGATGAATGTGGAGGGAGCCAAAGAACTGGCGCTCTACTCTCTCTGCCTTTCCCGTTAGGGACTTTGCGTGATGATATGTATGTATGCTTCACTATGATATAAAAATTGGCATATATATAGTAATAAAATCCTACTCATATTATGCATGCGATAGTTTGTGAGTTACTCAACCACGACAGAATGGCTGAACAGAATTTAATGAATTTTGTCACGGAGATAGATTATTAGCTGGATTAACACATACGATACGTTTTGTTCCGAAAATAAATCTAAATGTAATCTATTTTTATACGGGTGGAATCACGGGGCGCAGCTAGTATTCTTAAATTATATTCAGTACAAAAAACCAGTGCAACCTTCTAGTAATGTAATTAAAACCTTCTCACCGTCTCCTTAGCGTTGTTTATCCTGTGCCCGTTCTTCCACCAAGTGATGGAGGCCGGGGGTCTGGACCCCGAGCTCTGGCAAAGAAGGTCATACCTTCTGCTGGCCGATATTGGTTGGTTGGATCCTAATATGTGGACTGTTAAAGGCGGGACTGGAATAATAAATATCAGTATTACTCTGAAGGAAAACATCAAGAGGAAACCTGCATACGTCTGAGAAGAAATTCAAAGGCGTATGTATAGTCGTGCTCGAGTAACGGCGATGGACTCGCCATCTGTCACTTTGGCACCTAATATACCTCTGGCGGAAAGTGGGTGTGTGGGTATTACCTATACACCTCTGCCTACCCCTTCGGGGACCCTTGTGGGAAGGCGCGAGGATATATTATTATTATTTAGTTTTACTCTCAAATCGTTAGCAGTTCGCAAATTATTGGGATAAATAAGATTTTGATTCCATCATCATCTTCTTAACAAAGTTGTCGAATAAGCCTTATACTACCTAGATGCGGTAGATGCGGTTTGCCTGATGTTAAGCGGTTACCGCCCCCTATGAACACTCGAGCTATGAGTTTTCTTCCAATCACATTCAAGCATTGTGCCCTGTACTCGGCTACCTGAACCACCAAGAATACCTGATACTAAGCGGTTGCCGCCGCCTATGAACACTCGAGCTATGAGTTTTCTTCCAATCACATTCAAGCATTGTGCCCTGTACTCGGCTACCTGAACCACCAAGAATACCTGATACTAAGCGGTTGCCGCCGCCTATGAACACTCGAGCTATGAGTTTTCTTCCAATCACATTCTAGCATTGTGCCCTGTACTCGGCTACCTGAACCACCAAGAATACCTGATACTAAGCGGTTGCCGCCGCCTATGAACACTCGAGCTTTGAGTTTTCTTCCAATCACATTCAAGCATTGTGCCCTGTACTCGGCTACCTGAACCACCAAGAATACCTGATACTAAGCGGTTGCCGCCGCCTATGAACACTCGAGCTATGAGTTTTCTTCCAATCACATTCAAGCATTGTGCCCTGTACTCGGCTACCTGAACCACCAAGAATACCTGATACTAAGCGGTTGCCGCCGCCTATGAACACTCGAGCTATGAGTTTTCTTCCAATCACATTCAAGCATTGTGCCCTGTACTCGGCTACCTGAACCACCAAGAATACCTGATACTAAGCGGTTACCGCCCCCTATTAACACTCGAGCTATGAGTTTTCTTCCAATCACATTCAAGCATTGTGCCCTGTACTCGGCTACCTGAACCACCAAGAATACCTGATACTAAGCGGTTGCCGCCGCCTATGAACACTCGAGCTATGAGTTTTCTTCCAATCACATTCTAGCATTGTGCCCTGTACTCGGCTACCTGTACCACCAAGAATACCTGATATTAAGCGGTTACCGCCGTATATGAATTCTTGAGCTATGAGTTTTCTTCCTACAACCTAGCATCACATCCTAGCATTGCGTCCTGTACTCGACCACAAACAAGAAAGATTTATTTTATACCCGGTTTTCTTGAAAACAAGCATGTGGCCCGCCTGTTGGTAAGTGGTTACCGCCGTCTATGGACACTTGCAACACCAGGGGTATTGCTCGCGCGCTGCCTACCCTGCAGGAATCTTTTCAACCTTCTTGAAGAACTCCATGCTGTACTCTCCAGGGAAATCTTAAACGGGGAGCTCATTTCGCGCAGTGCGAGACCTTTGTGGTTCCAAGGTATGGGGATGAATTCCCCGTCGATGGCGAGAATACTCACAATTCATATCCAATGTAAGTGTGGTCTCTATAGGGTGTGCTCGAGCGTGGTTGGACGCCCGGCACGTGAGGGCTGCCCTCACATCTGCTCTGGTCAGAGGGCCCATTCTAATAACCCCCCGTACTCCGTTGTTGGATAGTGGCGTCGCCGGGGTGTCGGTTTCCACTTCGTCCCTGAACCACTTCACCCAGGGTCGAGGACGGCCTGGTTAAGTAACAATTGGTAGTACGTACAAATGGCATACGGAAGGACGTGCGTCAGACATGCAACATGAGGATTAGTAATAATAATAGCAATAATTTTAATTCCATTTTTGAAATGTAAAGTATTTTTTTTATTGCTATATAAATGCGCGTACAGGCTGTTTCTAAAAAAACTGTGCATTATTACTTAAATCTGTTTATTGTTCACTATATATAAAAATTGTACGATGATTGATGATGAAATCATAATTTGAAAACGATTCGGTTAGAATTAAAGAGGACTTCTAGAAAATAAAGTCATACCTCCAGACACGTCACATTTCAACGTGAATGTATCCCCTTCAACATAGGGTCCGACAATAGCTTGCTTCACGTCGCCTTTGTCGTCTATTATGGTCATTTGATTTGGTGGAACTGAAAAAAAAAAGCAGTATTAAAAATGATTGCACATCACACCAGAAGATTTTGTAGGGTCAGCAACGCGTAATCACCTACGTACCACCGGGCATCTACTCTCATAAGCTTCTTTGCTATCTGCCCGTGTCAAATTAGTCGTGAGTTTAGGAATTACCTGTCGTAATTAACGAGCGGAAGGATTTTCAAAGTTCGCGTTCGAAATATGAAAACTCAATTTTCGAACAGCCACGTAATTTACCTCTACTATTATGAGGGTAATTAGAGTGACGGTTAATTAACTGTCAGCTTTATTACTAGAAATAACCAGTTTAGGCTGCACGCATATAATTAGACTTACATAAGTATCAACATACTAGTAAACTAGGGCACAAAAGGCGATTGACCTATTTACTAATATTATAAAGAGGAAAAGCTTGATTGTTTGTTATGGATGGAACTTCTCTAAGATCTCTAAGATATTTTATAAATTGTTTTTCTCATGAAAAGCTCCATTACTCCGCAGTATCATGAATTGTACTTCTTTATCATATATGCAAAATAAAATGTCTCGAATGGCTTAAATCTTTATCGTATCAAGATACCGAAGACCTTTTAACCATGCTTACTTAATAAAAAAAAATACTCAGTATACACTCTGCACACACACCCCCACACACACACTCACACACACACACACACACACACACACACACACACACACACACACACACACACACACACACACACACACACACACACACACACACACACACACACACACACACGCACGCACACACACACATGATTTATTATTATTTTTAAACTGATCTTGTATTAATTTATTAGACTTAGTACATTCATGTCCTTTGGAGGTGGGCGTTGTTATCCGCGACACAGTTTTTAACTTCTGCGGATGTCATCGTTACGTTTAGTTTCTGTGCCAAAACAATGTAACCAAATAAAATGTTATTATTATTATTATGGGTGAATATACAAAAGTTGGGTAACTTTATAATATATCCTCACACCTTAGGGATGTTTTAGGGATATTTTGTTTATTAATTTTTTAAAATAATATTCCTACAAATTTGGGCTTATAAGATAGCTAATACTAAGCTGTAATACAGTGAATATATTGTTTGTGTTTAGGCCAGTCACTTTTTGAAGTAGATTCGGAGATATTTGGATTTTTCTGATTTTGACTGCCCCTCGTGTGTTTTGCGTCAGTACTATGCCCCCTCGAAGGTCCCCCTTCGAGGGTGGCATAGTACTGACGCAAAACACATTTCCATGAGATATATATGTATGAACTATTTTAAATCAAGTGAAACCTCGGGGCACATCTAGTGTTCTATATTTTCGAGTACGAGTGCCTTGTCAAAATCTGTAAACAAAAGCTGGGTGTGGAGAGACTATCGCAAAGTAAAAACCCTTATCTAGTATTCAGTTACGAATGCGCTACGATTCCTGAGGGAGATAAAGTTTACAGTATAAAAAGGTATCGCAGCTTTGCCATAAATATCTACGAGCTAGTCTCCTGCCGTGTGTGCGGCACTGCATATACACTTGGTGGTACAAAAAATATACACAGTATGTATTTGTAATGGTTTCATTCAAAACGTTTGTTTACTCTAGTACTAGCAGTGCACTGCGGTTTCACCGGCGTAAAAATCTATTTCATTAGCATAGTTTCATGTAGATCAACTTTCGGAACAAAACAGATCTTAAGTGTTAATCCAGCTAATAATCTATCTTTGTGCATAATTTCATTCAATTTCGTACGGCCGTTTTAGTGTGCTTGAGTAAAAAACTTCCATACATACTCATAAACTTTCGCATTTATTATATTAGTAGGATACCCAATGGAGATTATTTTAATGATCCATTATTGCGCGCTCGGGTTTGCTGTTGGCTCAAGTCACGGCGATGGGCTAGCCATCTGTCACGTTCCGAAAAACTCATTGGTACAGTCGGGATTCGAACTTGCGACCTTTGCGTCGCAGGCAACTGCTCGAACCACTCGGCCACCACGGCTCCAAGGAAGATGTTAATAGCCATTAAGTCTGATGTGTACATATAAATGGCCGCAAGTGTAAAGCAATAACGACGTCTTTGTGCTCTGTCCAAGAGTCATACACTTTGCGCAGCTCTGAATAATCTTACGTATTCACTGGGTGTGCAGTGCCTCCTGTGGTGAAACGGACACGCAGGGTAACTTACAACCGCTCCTTTCTGATACGAATTTTTGTTTTTGTTCCAGAATGTAGTGCTGAACGACGCGGACAGACGAGGGGAGGTATTTAGAAGCTATTTAGAGGTGATTTAGTAAGAATTTGGGGATAGTTGGGAAGAAAGGATTAAGAGGGGGGAGGATTGTTACATTGTGTTGGAAGCAGAGGGATTAAACCTCCACTAAACTCTCCGAACACAGAGTGGCAACGCGCAAGTGATACTTCGGTATCGTGAGTGTAAATAGGCTACGGTAACCGTTTCCCATCAGGTGGGCCGTATGCTTGTTTGCCACTCTTGCTGTATATAAAAAAAAAAAATAAAAAAAATTTAATTTTCAGACATTTTATTCTGAATAACTACCTACTTATCATAAATCAATCACCTTTAAAGACGGATCAAAAACAACAAAATATAGTGCATTGTATCCTCAAGCCTTCCCATAGGGGTCCTCTTAAGGGAGTCTGGGATATATTTTAGGTGCTAACATGACAGATAGCGAGTCCATCGCCGTTACTCAAGCACGACTATACATACGCCTTTGAATGTGAGATAACACATATGCAGGTTTCTCTCGATGTTGTCCTTCACCTTAAAGCTCGTGGTATGACTAATCAATGTTCTCAGGTGAGAAAAACTTATTGGTGCAGTCGGGATTCGAACGTGCAATATTTGTGTGTTGCAAACACTCGGCCACCACGGTTCAGTATTGCGTATGTATGTAACTTATGTGTCTGAGAGACGGTGAGGAACTCAAAATGTTAGCATCTAACCACCTCCGTTTTCCCTTTTGGACATGCCCTGGGAACCCGTGAAGATATATTTAATACTAGCTTATGCCCGCGGCTTCGAAAAAAATTACAATTCATACAATTTCACATACATATATTACATATAATTTTATATACATATTTTACATATAATTACAATACTGAACCGTGGTGGCCGAGTGTTTGCTTCGAGAGACAGGCAGAGAGAGTAGGGTGCCAGTTTTCTCTAGAGTTATTGACCTATTTCGCCTCATCCACATTCATCGATCTCTTCATTCATGATTTCCAGTTTCGAGTACTCTTGATGTTTCCGTACATTTCAATATACCTATTGAGCTTTAGCATTTCTTCTCAGATTTGCTTCTCTGCAAAGCCAGTCGTGTGATTGTGATTCACAGTAAAGACCAACGGACAGAACTGAACCTGCAGTTATGACTTCCATGCAGTCATGGTGGTCCGAGTATGAAGTACTTAAACTACGGCTTATTTGCAAATTAAGGGCGGAATTAATGCTTCGCCCAATGTAAATGCGCATGCTTAAAAAGCCAGGTATAAAAATGCGCAAAAAATATACGTAAATTTCTCCATTTTTTGTCGGAAATAATTGAAAACCCCTTTTTATATGATAGGTGCATCAATGGATAAATTCCATGGTAAGTGAATAGATGCGTGCTTTCTGTCGTAATCGGATTTACTGGCGGGATTCACGTATAAATTTTTCCCTGCAAGGCTTTTTTTTATTTAGAACCTTATCTATAAACGAATAAGGCTTACGAACCATCGTAAAAATACATATGTATTTTTGACAGTAGGAAGTTTAGGTAGAAATAAGTAGAAATCAATTTATATTTTATTAAGGCTTCAATTTCGTATTTTGTTGTTGAGTGGGCTAGTAATATAACACTTTGATACGGGTGTATGTATGTGTTTTCCTGGTTTATGGATTACCATCGCATCGAAATTTTATACATTTCCTTTTTAGGATGCGGTTCGTCTGATGGTAAGCGGTTACCGTCACCTACGGTCGTTTACAACACCGAGTGTATCGCTCACGCGTTGCTGACGCTTCAGAAATCTCGTTACAACCAAAAGCATTGCTGAGAAACCTTCCGAGGGTAGTTCCACGGGTTGATCGCAAGATAAAGGAAACTTATCAAGTCGAGCTCGGTTTCATCGTTTAGGTCCCGTTAAATAATAATAATAAAGACGGCTAGATCAAGGGCGTGATGCAGAAAGCTTTATTTCTGCGGCTGGCAGGTACGTCATTCTTTGGGACACAATATTAGATACTGATCCCATTATCAGCCCTATATTTAATACCTCTAGCGGTCCGTCCTGGCTTTGCACGGGTAGACATAAGATTATGTCACTCAAGGTGAATGTAGCTTTCCAATGGTGAAATAATGTTTCATATCGGTTCAGTAGTTTCGGAGCCTATTCAAAACAAACATACTTACATACAAATCTTTCCTCTTTATAAGATTAGTAAAGATTTTAATATATGTATTTTTATTTTATATGAATATGTTGCGAAGTGTAAATCATTCGTCATTAGTAAGTACGCATGAGCATGAAATGTGTGAATACTGATGCAATGCTTTAAATTGACAAATCATTACCTATATCTTTATAACTCAAAGGTAATTATTATTATTATTATAACTCAAAGGTAACTGACTGCTGACTGACATAGTGATCTATCAACGCACAGCCCAAACCACTGGACGGATCGGGCTGAAATTTGGCATGCAGGTAGATGATATGACGTAGGCATAACGCTAAGAAGGGTTTTTGATTAATTCTCCCCCAAGGGGATAAAATAAGGGATGAAAGTTTGTATGAAACTTTGACAATTTTAGACCGATCGTGCTAAGACTTTGCATGCATAAAGCTACAATGACGTAGGCATCCCCTATACACACACACACACATCCAAAAATAAATAAAAAAATACTGCGCAAAGTCACTATCCCACGCGGACGAAGTCGCGGGCACAGCTAGTTCCATATATGGCTCAACAGAATAAACTAGAATATCTGCCTGTATGACTAGTCTACACCTAATATTTATTCATATATACATAAAATACAAAGCAAAAGTGTGTGCAAGAAGAGGCAGAGGAAGGCCACGTTCCAACTACCTGGATCAAATAGATCGGGCTCTGAAGGACGGGAACGTTAAGAGTGCTCGAAACCGACGAGCATGTATGAAGAGACTGATGAATGTGGACGAAGCGAAAGAGGTATGTAAGTCTAGAGAGAACTGGCGCTCTATACTCTCTGCCTACCCCGTTAGGGACTTGGCGTGATGATATGTATATATACAAAAAATAATAATTTATTTATTTATTATATAAACTATACACGGCCATTACAGGTTCACCCAACTCAACAGTGTAGGCAACTATTATAATGACATTAGTATGAAATATAGCACAATACGAATTACGTCATTCTTGAGAATTGAAGAAGAATTAAAGATTTTTGTTAAAACAAATGAATGAAAATATCTCACCAATAACTGTAAGATTAACCCTGGAATTCCTAGTTTGTGCCTGTTTGAAGTCCACCCGACATCTGTATATGCCCTGGTCGGATGCCCGCACTCGGTCTACTCCAAGCTCGGCTGGTCTTCTCTCTGGCAGGAAGTAAGCTCTCGACGCAAATACACTTTCGTCCGACCATCGTTCAGCAACACCGAAGTCGCGCTCCCTAGCGTCGACGCTGGAGCCAAAAAAATACATTATTAACAAATTATGATACAAAATCACCATAGTATAGTATGTATTAATATAAGGAATTACATTAAAAAAATCCGTGGTGACCGAGTGGTTCGAGCAGTTGCCTGCAATACAAAGATCGCAAGTTCAAATCCTGACTGTACCAATGAGTTTTTCTGAACTTAAGTGCAGTGATTAGTCACACCTCGAGCTTTACGGTGAAGGAAAACATCGAGAAGAAACATGCATACGTCTGCGAAGAAATTCACCGCCGTTTCTCAAGCATGACTTTATAATATGTGTCTTTGATTTTAGTTCTTCTCCTACGAATGTAGATTTCCACTCAATGTTGCCCGTCACAGTAAAGCTCGTGGTGTGACTAACCGCTGTACTGAAAAAAATCTGTACAGACGGGATTCAAAGATGCAATATATGTTGCAGGCAACTTCTCGAACCACTCGGCCACCACGGCATATATTGAATACTATTTCCTTATATTCGAATTTGACCCTCTGATTATTTTGCCATGGCTTAACCATAATTAAATAATATAAGCAATTGAAAGGCTTTCAAGACATTCCTCTAGAGTAATGAAAAAAGATAATATAGAGGGAAAACATTCCACCAGCAAATTAGTTTATCGTAAGAAATATTTAATTTCTTCATGAATGCTCCAACTCAATCGGCTTATAAAAAAAATTAAATAAACTAATTTACTCAAGGACAAAACAAACAATAATATGAACTTAAGTTACAAGTGACTGCTTAAAAAAATCCGCGAATTGGTGCGGTGAGTGTTACAGTACATTCGAACTTACACGAACAATAATTAACTTCTTGGGGAGGGAGGAGGATTGTTATATTGTGTTTCAGCAGAGGGATTAGTCCCATTATACTACCAACTGCAGTACAACTCTCCGAACACAGATTTGCAACGCGTAAGTGATACTTCGGTAAAGCGTAAGTAGGCTACGGTAGCCGCTTCTCATCAGGTGGGCCATATGCTACTTTGCCACTTTTGTAGTGTAACAAGAATATATTGATTTGATTCTTTTAAATTCATGTGTGTTCATACTGTCCACATTTCAGCTAACTCCTGTGCCTTGTGCCAATTGAAGCTCTGCACGTTTGAATTGGAGTGGTGTTTATGAAATTTTCGCAATAAGCAGTGAGGCAAGTGGCTATTGAATACTTGTTGTGCTCGAGTTGTTTTCTCCTGTTCCGCTATTCGATTGTAATATTTCTTCGTTCTAACAACGATATCTATTTAGCAATATGTGCATAAAGGGTTTATTCACTGAAGTGATATCAATAAGTTTTTATGTGTTGTTTACTTGTAATGAATACTTGTGTGAGCTTTTGCAAATGCCTTACAAACATCTCTTCATATTTTGTATTAGCGAGCGTGATTTGATGAGGCATATGAATTTCTCGTTTTTAATTTAATCTTCTCTTTAGTAGCCATAAATCACAGTAAAATTGTGACTTTTTCTAAGTAAAGCCATTAAATGCTTGTTGAAATACCGAACGGAATTCAGCGCAATAGAATGAATATCATTAATATATACCTGTAAATTGGCGTGCCCAAATCTTCTCTGTACCAGAGCACCAGCAGTACCGCATCTTCTTCATCCTGCGTGGCAATATCGCAGGGCAAGTAGACCGGCTCACCAGCCACGGAGATCACTTGTGTCATAGGCACTGTCGAAGATGAAAAAAGACATGTTAGCTAGGGAAAACGATTAATTATCCTAAGTATTACCTGTTTAAGCATTTAGATTATTTACAACTGAAATATTGTAAATGGGTATAAAATACCTTTTGAATGTGAATGAAGCAAACGTACTCAGATAATGAAGCGTAGATTTTTATTATTCAACCCCGTGCAGAGAACGGATGCAGATATGTACTAGATACAAATATATATTGTTGATATAAAATAAATGGGCGCCCAACGTGTTTCTCTTTTGCTGCTAATTAAAGGCACATAAATTGTGTTTTAATTTGGCCAATTCTCTGCCTATAAGCGCGAATCATCAACAAGCGTGTGTAATTTGCCAGCTTGCTACCTTGGGCTGTGGTAGCACCTTTAATGGTATGGAGGTCGTGATGACGAGTCGCCTTTACAATTGCATTTTAAAAAAAGCTTGAATATCTCTAAAACTTTGTCGAAAATGCTTTTGAAACGTTAGACTCGAAATACAGTCAAAATTGGATAGCCCGTCGCATCCCCTAAAATTGAAATAGTATCCAGTTGAGTTTGCGATCTCAATTTATTCGGTAGCTCAAACTTTTGAAACCGAATTTAGTTAAAACAAACAGTGCGTACCTATAGATATATCGATTTCAATTTCCTTACATTTTCACAGTGTATTTTTAGGCCAGAAGTTTGGCTTTGTATGTTCCTAGGGTAAATATATCCTTGTTATTATTTCGCGTTCGCTTGGTTGGCGTCATGTGCGCATTTGAATGGAAATGTCCGAAAATTTCGAACTATACCATGGTGATATTACTATGCAGTACGGTTTTAAACTTGTTTTGAACTTGTTTTAAACTTGAGTTTTATAAAAAAATATTGTCGATTAGTCCTCAGAATTTTCTTTCAAGCAACTTCTTCAATGGTCAAAAGGAAGTAACAAAAGAATTTATAAAGCATCGGCTAACACAAATTCAGTGCGCTCGTTGCATTGTCTCATTGCATCCGGGCAGGAGCGGCCGGACGTCCGGAAGAGCCGGACGCGTCACTTATCCGCCTCGCGTGTATGTTGCCCGACTTATAGTGAGCATGGCTTTAGTGTAGTTCCTTAAATTGTTAACTTAGCAAGCAGCTTTAGAAGTATTGCTCGCATACCAGATATTTAACGCTTAATGTTATGACAATAATAAGTGGTGGAAAAATATTGTAGTTAGCGGTAAACTAGCATACGAACCGCTTAATGTAATTAATAAACCAGGATAAATATAATTATCATCACCTAGGTCCGTGTGTACCCGATCTTATATCAAGCAAATACCTATCAGCTTATAGTTAGCTTAAAATGGATCCCCTTCTGCTGGCAGAGTCTTTGGGAGTCTTATACACACTACTACATAGAAGCTATGTCATTTAGTAGCGAGACTTCCAACCATTCTAACAACTCCGATTTTAAATGAAAATGTACACTGGATCTACTTCAAATTCTGTTTACCATACTAATAACGATAAAAACAAATACAGTCATAATAAGTTATTTTTAAATACACATTGTATCTGTATGTATCTGTATCTGTGTTAATATTAAAACATTCCACTATGCGAATGATTCTTTTTCACAGAAACTAGAAGTTGAAGCACGAAAAACACCGCCAATGCAACTCGTGTAAACCGAACGATGTATCAATCACTACACACAACATCCAAATATGTAGATTTATTCGATTCTATTGGATTCCTGGTCGGGCAGTCGATTTTATTGAATATATTGCACCGAATATGGTTGCTATGGAAATCGGTTCTCAAACCCGACGATGTCTAGGAAATGCTATTAATTTCCGTGTGTCGGGTAGTGTAGCATGTCCGATGCTCGCTTGCATTCAGTATATTTTGTAGTACGTAGTTGAGTGGACAGTTAGAAACATACCTAGTTTTGCTGTATACAAAGGGTGAACCTTTCTGTTAATAGTAATTGATTAAAATTGTACACAGCTGTTCATCATCCCCACTCTTAACTAAAAAGGTCAATGCGGAAAAAGTAAAATAAATTTGTAAGTCAGGAGAGAAATTACTTTTTGTTTCTCTTTGCTTAACTTATAAAAATACAAAATTAAAAAAATGGGTTTGGTAAAAGTTCTCTTGTCTGCATCATAAGACACCTGCCTCTTTTCCAGTAGCAAAGTTATGATAGCATTACGCATTTACATTTAACTCAACAAACGCTAAGCAAGATATAGTAAAGAAGTGTGGCGGATGGCAAAAGCTGCAGCATACTGAGCAAGCTTTTAAAAAACAAATTGATCTAACTTGAACTTTATTTCTTAGCACCGACAACATATTGTTGAACTATATAACGCCAGCGAACGACGCCACTACATTTACCACTTTCTATTTCCTACGAGTCCCCTAATCGTATTTACACTGGTACCTTTCGGGTGCGACCATGTCTAATAAATCCTATTTTACCACTTTGACGTCGGCATTCTCTGAAAATAGTGAAATTTGACTATTCATTCTAGTGTACATATGTATAAATGTAAATTGAGTTAAGCCACTCTAATTTACCTTTGATGTTTAAACGTGCCCGTGTTGATGTTATTCCAAATTACGAGTCGATTGAAATTTCACATAAAATCACGGTAATATATTTTGTGTGCGCGTGTGAAGTGTTTGTTTGAACAATAAACTTGGCTTCGAAAACATGCGGATGTTTTTTCCAATCAATGTTTTATAATAATAATAAATAATAATTATAATGTTTTATTTACTTTGTTATTTGATTGAAGAAGATTACTAGTTGCGTATGTAATAAGTGTTGATATGTTTACAAAATGTTTTCCAAGAAAGTATTTTATATATTTGTGGTGTTTTGTTTTATGTCCTAATCTGATTTCAATGCAGGCCCTTCATCAATGTTACCGTAAAATGGTATCACGAACCTCACTTGGCGCAAAATTATGAGACAAGTTTAACCTTTGAAAAGTTAAACTTTACCCAAAGTCAAGAACATAACACAGCCACCACCGTTTTTGGTACAATTTCGATGTTATTTTGTTTCTCTTTGTAGTTGTTCCTGTTCACTTTATTCTTTCCTATTTTGTAAGAATGTTATTTTGTTACCTAGATTTTCCTCTTTCCAGCTTTTAAGTAATTTTCAATTAAGACATTTTCAGACAGAACTTTGCTATATATTATTTATATATAATTTAATGAATTAAGAAGTAAGGGATGCCTCCAGGAAACTTTTTGAGAACTCAATATCAATATTTCGCTCAGTGAATTAGCATTGCCATATAACGTGGCAATGCCGCCAGCTTTTTTGGCACCCTTTCGCGTGACTCTGTATTATCTAATATAGTTTTAACATAACATTTAAAAATAACGGAAGATGTAAGATTGGGAAGCACGGCGTGTGGTTTTGGAAATCAATACTGCAGAACAAGCAAGTCGAACTTAATTAAATTGCCATCGACAAGAAAGGTGTGTCCAAAAAAAAACATTTCAAACACATTAGCAGTTAATAGAAACAAATGCGAGGAAAGCGTTATGGAAATCATGCTATCAAAACACCTAATCCAATCTTTTTGCCGTCGGACAAAATTGCTCAAAAACGTTATTACTCCCAAACTGCAAGCTCAAACTGGCAAAAAGCTTAATAAAGTACCAATATAGCAAAAGGAAACGGTGGCACTCCTATTCAGAACTGCCGCAAAGTGAATTCGAACTTAAAACAATTCTGTATAAGGATTGGTTTGCAACGTTGTTTTTGAAATTTTCAGCTCGCTTCGAGAAACGGTAGTGGGACATCATTTGAATAATTAAAAAGCGGATTTATCTATTTATTCAGCTGCCCCTCTTCGTACTAGACTTGCAATTGTGCCAATTTCACAAAATCTTTGAGAGCCCTTCACTTCACAATTCTGGCTCGAGCGCTATTTTTGCTTCAAGTATCCATCCAGTGATTATTTGCTTTTTTTTTTAAGTCGAACTGATGGTCTGCGATGTTAATGATCTTGTTGAGTTTTGGGAAAGTTATATAAAAGGACCTTTTTATATTTCAACTCATATAAATACGCCACTTCGAGTCCTTGACTGAATATGCAGAGACAGGTAGAGTGCCAGTTCTATTTGAATATAGACTTGTGCTATATAATATCCTCACGCCTTCCCACAAGGGTCCCCGAAGGGGTAGGCAGAGGTGTATAGGTAATACCCACACACCCACTTTCCGCCAGAGGTATATTAGGTGCCAACGTGACAGATGGCGAGTCCATCGCCGTTACTCAAGCACGACTATACATACGCCTTTGAATTTCTTCTCAGACGTATGCAGGTTTCCTCTCGATGTTTTCCTTCACCGTAAAGCTCGTGGTGTGACTAATCACTGTACTTAAGTTCAGAAAAACTCATTGGTACAGTCGGGATTCGAACTTGCGACCTTTGCGTCGCAGGCAACTGCTCGAACCACTCGGCCACCACGGCTTGTGCTATCAGTGTCTTTATAGTACTATCCCGCCCGTTCTTTATATCCCGTGTCCGCATCTTTCTCAACCTTTTCACTTGTCATTTCAAATTATGTTTGATTTTGGAACTCGACTGTATCTACCGTTCAAAATTATAGACAACCATTTTGTATAACATACAGGTAGTATCCCACAGACCCACTTTAGATATAGACTCCGTCGCTCTTTTTAACACTCCAAATTCTGGTTTCTAATTCATTTTCCAAAAAAGCCGTGGTGGCCGAGTGGTTCGAGCAGTTACCTGCGACGCAAAGGTCGCAAGTTCGAATCCCGACTGTACCAATGAGTTTTTCTGAACTTATGTACTGTGATTAGTCACACCACGTGCTTTACGGTGAAGGAAAACATCGAGAGGAAATCTGCATACGTCTGAGAAGAAATTCAAAGGCGTATGTATAGTCGTGCTTGAGTAACGGCGATGGACTCGCCATCTGTCACGTTGGCACCTAATATACCTCAGGCGGAATGTGGGTGTGTGGGTATTACCTATACACCTCTGCCTACCCCTTCGGGGACCCTTGTGGGAAGGCGTGAGGATATATAATATAATAATTCATTTTCAAAACGAAGATAGTGAAAAGTTATGAATACACAAATCTGTGTCAGACTATAACTTAAATTTAATTTGATATCCTAGATCTAAAGCATCATGATTCACAAGGCAGATGGCCATTAAGGTAGTTTATCCTGGCAGTGTCTGCTGAATATAAAATGGCCGCACGTCTAGCACGTGAAGCCCACACTGTTCCACAAACAAATTATGTTTGCCCACATGTAAGCAAGCCCACAATGTAAGCTTTGTTTAATTCCTAACGTTCTGTTACATATTGGCTTGAAGCCGAAGAAGATGGAAAGGGAATGAGGGATTTCGGTTATAGATTTTTCGAATTATATTTGCGACTCACTCTGCCCGCGACTTCGTCCACGTGGAATAGTGACTGCGAAGCAATTTTGAATATTATTCATTTTGATTTATTTTGGATATGTTAAGTGAAGCTTACCACAATATATTAGTTGAAAATCATATCTAAATCCAATAAGCCGTTTTTGAGATTAGCGTGCACAAACGCACAAACGCACAGACAAACAGATAAATAGATAAATAGAAAAAAAGTAAAAAATCTAACAATCATTGTTTTGGGTGCTATTTGCGTTGATAATCGTTGCCCCAATCATATTTTTTTCTCATATATCTTCCATGTACAGACAGCGATCCGTTACATTTCTAATATATGTAATGATGTTTTCTATTGACGCTTTCTATGGTCTCGTCTAGATGGTTCGAGTTGTTTACCTGCAACACAAAGATTGCAAGGTTCGACTCCCGAAAGTACAAAAGAGTTTTTACTCTACCCGCGACTGTTAGCACAATCTTAACACCACCGTGCAAAAAGAAAAGGCAGCGGATTTCATCATTGAAATATTGTTGCTTGTACGAAACACAAGATATCTCGAGCAAAATTAAAAAATATTTCCCAACCAAATCCATCCAATCTTGAGTCTTAATCAGATATTTTTAGGGACAGAAAATAAAATGTTATATCGCATTCCGTAAATCATGTGAACTGTTGTGACGTCACGAAGCAATATCGTTACGTCACTCGCGGGCCCTAATCCCAGCAATCCTTGGCCTCATCTAGATGAAACAAGCATTACTCACAGTCGTGCCGCTTTTATATCTCACGCGTGAGTGAATTGTGGCCAGGCACCTAGCGATTTATCTGGTAAAGTAGGCGGGCTATTTGAATTTCTTATATATGTATTGTCATATTACAATGTGCATGCAGTAGAGTGCCAGCTCTCTTTAGGCTTATAGACCTTATTCATTACATTCACATTTAACCGTCTCGTCATACATGCGCGTCAGGTTTTAATACTCTTGACGTTCCCATCCTCGAGTGTCTGATCGATTAGATTTGGGTAATTGATATTAACGCTATGAGAAAACAGTAACTTTAAAAAGTACGTTCCTATTAAAATGCAGGCATACTTCACTCATCACAAATTTAAGAGCTGGACTCTTGTCGGCGTCTCTGATGCAGTCCCTTCGATTTGCTTCTGGCCATCGCAACCTCTTTGACTTCTCTATACGTCATGAGAGACACTTTTTCTTTAATCTGACCATGTATGTTAATCTTGGTCTTCCTCTTCCTCTCTTCCCGTCTGCCTTTCCTTCTAAGATGTTTCTAAAGAAGTTAGCATGTCGTATAAGGTGGCCTAACATCCTTCCTCTTCTATTCTCGACTTCACTGCTGATACAAAAATATTTATTTTCTTTTTTTCCATTATATGTACCACTAGGTTGGCTAAAGCGTGTGCCTCTGTTTGTGGCCGCTTTTCATACGTCGATGATATGACACTTCCATAAAAAGTTTCTGTAATCATAAGATTTATGGATCAATTATCTTCATATATAGGTCATGCATCTTTCGCCACAACACAATTAAACTGTGTAAAGTACGCATGAATTGTAAGCTATTTAAATTGAGCGTCCAATATCACGGCCGCGCTGTGGCCAGACCCAGGCTGACTTGCAAGACAAACGGAGATTTCCCGAAGGACTGTGACAGGACAAGGTCGTGTCGAGCTTTGTTGAGATGTTATCAACTTGTTATGCGTTGTAACAAAAAGCTACTACGTAGATTTTTTACAACATTAACACTTGATTCGCTCTAGTGCGATTAGACCTTTGTTACCGCTAAGCCAACCGAGTTTTAAGGTTTTTGTACTATTTAAAAAAGTTTTTGTGAAGAAAGTAGAATTTAGATAAATTATAATCTTTACGCCTTTCTACAAGGATGTGGTCAGAAATATGTAGTATCACCACACCCACTTTTTGCCGCAGATATATTTTAGGTGCCAACTTGATAGTTCATCGCCGTTTCTCAAGCACACATACGTTTTTGAATTTGTTTTCAATTACAAATGCAGGTTTCCTCTCAATATTTTCCCCCAGCTCAAAGCTCGTGGTGAGATAAGTAATTAAGTTAGGAAAAATCATCGGTGCAGTTGGGTCTCAATCGCAATCTTTGTGTCGCAGACGACTATTCGAACCATTACCACCACGGCTATTTTGCTCTAGCGTGATTAGACCTTTGTTATCGTCTAGGCAACGAACTTTTTAGGCTTTTGTACTATCTAAAGAAGTTGTTGCAAAGAAAGTCGAATTTGGAGTTTGTTAGACAGGTGAATGATGTGGTTAGATCACTGTTAAAAAACTATCAGGTTTAAGAAGTTAAGATTGTAGGTTTAAATCCCGATCTTTTGTAATGAATTATTTTGAGGTCCAGTTTGATGGGAGAATGAAAATGAGCATAACGGTGGAGGAAAACGTTGCGAGAAAGCCTATCTTGGTGGCTTCAGAAGGTTTTTTATTACATCCATTTCTGGCTGGAGGTACTTTTACTTGCTGACATAATATCATTCGTCTACATAAAATGTCAGTGGAGTAGTGGTTTCACCCTGTATCTCCCGGTGTCACCCTGCTGCACCCAAGTTAATTTGACTACTTCATAATAGCCTGATAATATATAGCCTTCCTAAAAGAATCGGCTAATAGGCTAATAAATCTAATGCAATATTTTTTTTTCAAATTGGTTTTGAAATAGTTCTGCCCTGTTATCATAATTCTCAGTTGTTTACTTGTTAATAGTTTGCTAAACAGATCTTCTTACATCGTAAGTAGTCTAACTAATTTCTAACAATCTCAAGATCTGTTGGATGCACAACGGAACGGGGCTCTTGAACTAGAAATCTTGAATCAGTGATACTGTTTTCACGACTCAGTAACTCAATCACAATGTTTTTATTCCCATTTGCTCTTATATGCTAAGATATTTTACACGTTTATATGTTAGGTTAAATTGACACAAAATTAATTCAAATTCACATTGTCACGCCGAAAGAAAGTAGAGCGCCGTCTGTAGACCTCTTTCGTGTCATCAACATTCATCATTACATATGCTCGTTGGTTTCGAGTATCATTGTTGACATACATATGATCTATCACTTGTACTCCTACTTCTATAAGGTAGACGAACGTTTAACCAGAGCAACGACCTTACCTGATATTTTCCCATAAACGATTTGAAATACATAATCCATTCAACCCTCTGTTGGTGCAAAAGGAACTCGTTTCGCATAAAAGTACTAACTCAATCCAATTTGATGCCTTGGAGTTCAGCCCAGTTTTTTTGCAGTCGTAAAATATACTCCCCGTATTACATAATTCAGTGAAAAAGAAGGTTGTACATAAACGTACGCATAGGCACTGTAAAATTGGTACTGGCAACTTTACAGCCAAGTAAAGATTGATGATTTAAATATACCTCGAGGAGCGAAGGGTTTATGTTGTTTTGTTGAGGTGGAAGTAATATGCTTTCAGTAGTAAATATTTCCTTCCAGACGAATCTGACGGTTGTTCGCCAGTTACTTATTCTAAGTGCCGGAAGTTTTAAATACATTAATTATTCATTATTTCTGTTCTGAATCAGATCCCTTTATTTTTTTAGCTCTCGCTAGTACTCGTTAACTGTCGCACTTTAACTAAATACTTCTTACATTTCAATCGGATGAAATCCTGAATACATTAGACACAGCTAATAGGCATACGATAAATCTTGTAACATCTGCAACAGCTCTGAGAATGGATCAAGCGAGCTTGTACGGAATCTTAATGGAATTAGGAATATGCTTGTACTCTGTAATTAGGTAGTTAAAACATATAATAAATTGAGTGGTTTGTATGAGGTTTATTGTGATTTCAGTGATCTAAGCAAATGATAATAAAGATCGTCGTGAAGATTTACTTTCATTACGACGAGTACGTATGTATAAATGCCTCGTACCACATTTTATGTTAAGGTAAAAATTATGAGAAATATTATATACATTTGTAAATAAATTCATAGACGTATGTAAAGTCGTGTTTGAGAGACCCGCTATCTTCCCGTCGCCACTTTATCTCTCATCCCACGAAAAATTAGATTTTGGGGACCTTCTGTGAATATGCCAAAATACAGAAGTACATTACATAAATTGACATAGTCCCAAATAAAGTAAAGCTTGTACGTTTATTTATTTTAGTTGTATGTTTATTTATTTATTTAATTTATTTAACAATTAGACAACTATATATATACTTACGTACAGGTTACTTAGGTAACATAGGGTAACCAAGACCAAGGTAGAAATACTGGTGTTCATAACACAAATATCTGCCGTCGGCGTTAATCAAACAAGCGACTTCAAGCTTATAATATAATATATCCTCACGCCTTCCCACAAGGGTCCCCGAAGGGGTAGGCAGAGGTGTATAGGTAATACCCACACACCCACTTTCCGCCAGAGGTATATTAGGTGCCAACGTGACAGATGGCGAGTCCATCGCCGTTTCTCCAGCACGACTATACATACGCCTTTGAATTTCTTCTCAGACGTATGCAGGTTTCCTCTCGATGTTTTCCTTCACCGTTAAGCTCATGGTGTGACTAATCACTGGACTTCAAGCTTTAAAAAAAATTTTTCATATTTAAAGTCCATCTAAAGGAAATGGAACCCTATTAACCTACCTTACGAAAAAGTCTGATAATAATTTGCATACGCGTGTTTTTCGTCTTAGTAACATACATTTTAGGTAGTAAACATGACGCCCTCATCACTTATGCAGCTGCTCACGCAGAGAGCGAGCTGTGATTGATTGTTCCTGACACACCTGCTCGTATGAGAATTACTTCTATCATCGTGTTTCACACTCATGAGTACATTGCTATGATATATTACTGATTACTCAGGAATTACAATTTAGTTGAAGGCTAGTTAAAATACCTTTTTTAAAACTACAGTGATTAGTCACACCACGAGCTTTACGGTGAAGAAAAACATCGAAAGGTAACCTGCATACGTCTGAGAAGAAATTCAAAGGCGTATGTATAGTCGTGCTTGAGTAACGGCGATGGACTGGCCATATGTCACGTTGGCACCTAAAATATATCTCTGACGGAATGTGGGCTTGTGGGTACTACCTATACACCTCAGTCCGCCTACCCCTTCGGAAACTTGCTTAAAAAAACATTAATGTGATTAAAATAGAACGCACATGTGTATCGTCACATCGTAGGATGTTTTTTGTTAGAAAAAAAAATGCCCGGGAAATTAAACAGTTGAAACCGCGAGCTACTGCTAATATACATTGAAAAAAGTACAGTAATTAAATACAAAAAATTCGAACACGTTCACTGGACGACTAGTTTGTTTTAATAGAACACTTCTTACCATCAAAATTTTCTTAGATGACGAATATTACACAGGGGATCACATCAGGATTATCATTTGTACTGGTATTAAGTGTGGGTCGGACACATGTTTGCCGACCAAAATAAATAGTCCCTAAAGTATTTATTATGCGAATGTATTTGTGTTTGGTGTCGCATGACGTTTCGCATTAGTCGTGTTTGTTTTGTAATTACTCACAGAATACACGCCACATCCTATGGATGTGGCGTGAATAAACTGTGACTGTTAAATTACACATATACCATCACGCCCTAACAGGGTAGGCAGAGAGGATAGAGCGCCAGTTCTCTCCAGACTTACATTACAGACATACCTCTTTTGTTTCGTCTACATGTATCAATCTCTTCATGCATGCTCACCAGCTTCGAGTACTCTTGACGTTCCCGTCCTTGAGTGTCCGATAGATTTGATCTCAATCGGTTGTATCGTGGTCTTCCTCTGCATCTTCTTGTACATTAAATTACAATAATATTTTTATTATTGCAAGTATCTCTAGACCAATATAAAGCTGTTGCGTTGCTGACCTTAAGTTGCCAAATACCTGTTAGCACCTTTACAAGTGGGTCTCAGTCTCTGTTTTCCTTGTGGAGGTTTAAAAACCTTACTCACCGCAGGAATACAACACTAATCAGATGCATCGATCAGATGCACCCATTTGACTGCGATCTTCTTAAAGGCCAAGCTACTGTTCTTTTCGGGCAACTCCAATATAATATACTGTCTCGACTTGTAATTTATTAGGAGCACATAGCTAGCAAAAAGGTTCAATAGCGTATATACAGATAGTTGTATCTTTACGCATTCTGTCCTCTACAGAGCCAAAGTTGTAGCGATAACCACCTCTCATAGCCTTAAATATATTTAGGTGCCAACGAGACAGATGTTGAGACCGTCGCTATTACTCAAGCACTACTAAATATATAATTTTTAATTACTTCTCGAACGTATGCCTAAGGTGTGTATATATATCTTGAACGAATGTATGTGTAAGGGAGCCTTCCTTTAAGATGTTTTCCTTGAACTTAATAACTGTTGACTACTAAAGATCAGAAAAAACAGACATTCAAACCATTCGGCCACTGCTAATTACTTACACATCACTGATTCTGTATCTTTAATGTGAAATTAAACGTAACTTACGCTATTAATATTAATGCTCAATTTAGGTATATCGGATTATATAGTCAATTACGCAGATTATCAATAACTATTCTAATTTGATAATTGCTAAACGTTATGGCGTCAATTAATTGGTTTGCGATTTGAATACAATCACATTGAATTTGTAAATTTTCACGCCTCTCACAAAGGTTTCAAAGGCGTACGTCGCATTAGGTATCTATTGAGCACAAGTGAGAATTTAATATGATAAGTGTTTTATATATATATATATATATATTTTATATTATATTTATATTATTATAAGTGTTTTATAATGTAAGCAGACGAGTGTCTAAGCGATAGCTCTATAAGCAATGTGAATGGTGTTCTACTCTCACTTGCCTTACTCCTAACCTAGATATAGTGATGAGTTTATAGCAGTTTCTAAAGCTCTTGTAAATACACGAGCGCAAATTTATTATTTGATACACAAAAAGAAAAACCCAGTAAAAACATTCAATTCAAAATACCGGAAAAGTTTGCGAGGCACAGTTGGTGTACGTAAACTTGGTATCGAAAACCTTTGTTTTTCAGATATAGCAAATAAATTCTCGGCCTCAGGCTGTGAATGTTGGAGATCGCACAAAAAGGCCCAAGTTAAATCGACTTCCGAATTGTTACCAATGTACCACGATGGGGCCATCGACAGAATTTTTAGACTCCCTTTAGGAAAAGGTCCGATAGTTATAATCAGTTTTTTGGTTCAGTTTGTAAGGTGATCTCGCGAAGACTCTGTTGGGAGCACTTGTCCTAGTAAACTCCCTAAGTAGTTGGTCGCTTATGAACAGCATTTCGTTGGTTGATATATTTTCTATCCCTTTGTATAGTAAAGAAGAAGATTTAATATGATTTATCTTTATCGTCATAATTTAAATTATAAGGAACTACTTAATAAAAATTAGATTGATAATTTTCTGCGATGAAATATTTTATGGTTAGATCGCCCACAGGAAAAATAAGGTTACGTAATAGGTTTCCTCGCAATGTATTCCTACACTAATCATTGTATCTACTCAAGTTCAAAAAACTCAGAAAGAAAACATCGTACAGCAAGGATTCGAAGTTGCAATATTTGTGTTGCAGGTTGCTACTCGAACCACTCATCCACCACTGCCTTTATTAGGTAAAATTTAATATAGCGGGCTATGTAGAAATATGTGTATACCATCTCACTGTGCTTGCATTTTTAAATACCAACATTATTTAATAAACACATTCCTTCCTCCCACGAAACTTCTTGGCATTTACCCGAAGCACGCTACCGACGTACACGCAAAATACTTGCACAAATAATTTTAAAATCTCCCAATTCCTGGCCCATAACAGTACCATATAATATCCGACTGTACAAAATAGAAAACGAACTGCTTTACCCTCCATTAACTTTATAGTTAGTGCGTACATACTGTTGGCAAACTGAGCTCGTCAAAATCTATGGAGCGACGTGGGCGAACGTCCAAAATCAACCAATTGATGAGGCATACGCGAAGCGACCTGGATTTTTGGACAGTACATTTTAGACTAAGTATGCTATTTATGGTTGATATATCGGCGTTGTGATGATCTCGTGGCTGATGTAGCCGGCTTTATTTGATTTATATTATAAAATATAATATATATATATTTTTTTTTCTAGTCCATTAAATGTTCTG
>JACCPG010000845.1:0-22895 GCA_016069955.1 Drepana arcuata | reverse complement strand
AAGAGAAAAAGAATACATAAATTTGGTAAAAATTGCTGGCAAGAAATGTCAGACCAATAAATAACTGCGCGGCGGGTGGCGTCTGGGCTTTGCAAGACTATGAAGTTGGCGATTGTAATTCAGATAGGTGATTTGCCTGTAACATGGTACGACAGCTCGCTACGACGCCTCCGCACATCATGCAAAATCTAGATCTATGTGACTTTCGGCTGCGCGTGTTTCTTAAACGGTAACCTTAAACGACAATTCATGTTACTTACATACTTATTTAAACACTTGATCGCCTCTAGACAACAATTATTGCTAGATAATTAAATGTACCGGGGTCCGGACGTATAAGAGATACCAGTATATTAGAAGCTTAGGACCATACATTCGTTGACCACCGCCCGGACCCACAACCTCGGTAGATTGCTGTGTACTCATTGCTTGTTAGTTTGGAATGTTTGTCGCATTTTTTCAGGCGGCCGCTTGTAACGGTACATCGATAAGGCGCTATACGTAACTATAATTAGACACATAAAGCTTAATGTGGGTGCACAGCAGTCTATACTCCACAACACGTTTTAAATATTATAATTGGAACTAATTCGATATTTAAATATGACTTGTCTCTATAAAATACACGCCATGCGGAACTAACACTGCGGTGTCAAATTTGTCTATGGTTTTTTATGAACCATGATGATTTGACTGAATCTGTATTTTGATCTCGCCGGACGTTATGGGACTAAACTACAACAATTTAAACCCACACCATCGAAATTACACGAAATGTATTAAAAATTCAATGAAGCCGGTGGACCCCGCCTAACGCAACGCACTTCAGATGAGATCGCGTCCCACAAGCCGTCGTAAGAAAGTTGGTGATCTGGTTGCGCCGGCCAATACAAAATTATTCAACGCGTAAGACTGTAATACGATCTAGATACGACTTCAGGACCATTAAGTTCTGATTGTTTTTTATTTATATTATATTGTATGTAACAGAAAATGCACATGTACATTGCACATTGAACATTAAGACAGGTAAGTCGATGGACGCTCTCGACAACCTGCCGGCCTAAATGATGGTAGCAACGCGGCGACGGTCTGCCTTACAATGTGTAAGCCCAGCGGCCCCAGGACTACTATGTACACAAAATGTGTGTACACTGACAAAACATAGACGCTACTCAGCGGTTCATTTGGTATATCACATACAATACAAGACACTACACAAATCTTCTAAATAGAAGCAAGCAGAAGGTAACTACGTATAAGCACTACGTACTAGACGTTGTAATAACAACGGGCATCACTTGTGATAATACATATAAGACAACACATATATATATATATATATAATAATAATACTAAGCACTAAATCTCTCTAATGACGATACACTGCACCAAATAGTCGAGTGCAAAATGTATTATTGCGTCACTCTCTGTAAGAGTGCGATGACAGTCGTCATAAAACACGTGTTTTATGTTTTATTGCTTATCGGGTGTATAATCAGTTCGTCTGCAGGTAATAGTATACCTGGCTGATCACAGTCTACTCCATTCATATGGTTATCATTACACAGTAGGTCACATGGGCACGTTTTAGTTACATTCCCGCTACAAGACATTTTTTAGCGTATAGTATAGCCTTTTTACACGTTCAATCAACATCCAAATGTTGTAGTAACTTAGGTTGGCACACAGATATTAGCTAAACCGTCTGAACAAAATTTTGTATTTACCTGAAACAGCGCTTCAAGGCAATCATTTGCGTCATACGTGCCGGACAAAATGTCATGACGCTGCAAAAAATGTACGTGTGCCTTATACTACAGCATCAGTTATCCTATATTAAGAATTTCTTAATCTAATACAATGTCGAGAGCGTCGTGAAGGTAGAGTATACATAGATAGTCGACGATCCCTGGGCTCAATCATTACATTAATGTTGTGTGCGTGTTGTGTGCGCATGCGCACACTTAAAGCCTTTGTGATTGGTGGGTGACAGAAGAAAACAGAGAGCATAATAAATAATATATGACGCGAATGCCCAACTAGGGGACTTGTGAGGAAGATTGCAGTTGACCTCTTTTAGTAATTATAGACCTTAAGACATATAAAACAAGGATCCCAAAATGATGCCGGCCGTCTTTTCCATACATACATACATATAATCACGCCTCTTTCGCGTAGGGGTAGGCCCTTTTCCATAAAATCAAAAATAAATTATTGTCGCGTCTCTCAAAGACGTCATTGCGCACATGTTCGAATGAACGTATGCAGGTTACTTCACAATATTTTCCTTCACCGTAAAGTTCGTAGTGCGATAAATCACTTTAGTTCATACAACAACATCGTTACAGACCGCCGGGGCTTAAGCCACTCTACACGGCTAGAAGTTATTTTACGACCGGTTTTCAAATGTAACGGGCCAATTTGGTTCTATTTAAAGAGGGGAAGTATTGCCATATACAAGTGTTCGGAAATTGTTCTTTTTATTTGTTATACATTAACTATACGACGTCCAGCTGTATATTCAGGAGATATTTGCACATTGGGTTCCCGGAGACGTCTCCAATAGGTAATTTAATGGAAAACCATTTAAGGTTTGGGCGATATTAAAACACGGATATTAAGATATATTTAATTTCGTTACATATGTTTAAATTACCTAGGTGAAGGTTCCACAGCAACACGGCGTTATTTATTGTACCTGCAATAGAAGACAATTATAAATAACCTTGTAATTATCATCTCCTATGGGTTACATTTGTGCTCTATAAATGCTTAAACAATGTTCCATTTGTAAACGCTTAATAGGATTTGCAAATATGAACTTTATCGGTAAAATTAAGAAAGCAAAATATCAATAGATCTAAGGAACGTTCATTATTTCTACGAGTCGCAACATGTGACCGGATTGTTAGCGGGGACATTTATGAAAATGAAAAAAATTATTAAATTACTTACAAATTACTTCGGGCTTAAATTCTTCGCCTTACTCAATAACATCATGAACAACTGCTGGGTGGTCTCATAGTTCGATGCTCTTGTTACTTTCCGAACACTCCTTCCTCCAAATGTTCCTTTTGGATTTATTCCCACCTAAAATAGACCAAACTAAATTAACTAGGGACATTCAAAGGACTATGCAATATTTTGTGAGTATCAACAATATTTTTATAACTATAAATTAAATACTTACTTAAAACAGTTCTACAATCTTCCTGTTTTCGTAATCGCTGTCTAAAGCTGGTGTCTAAATACACGACTTTAATAATAAGAGACAATTCTGAGTTTGATCATTCAATTGTTCAAGAGCGCAAGTAACAGGTGTCCCCAAAGAGATCTACCGTCAGCCGCCTGCGCATTTATCGTCCCACCCGAGAGCAACACGGGTAGTCTTGTTCATTACGCGGTATATATACGACATCGGTGAAGGAAAACATCGAGAAGAAACCTGCATACGTCTGAGAAGAAATTCAAAGGCGTATGTATGTATAGTCGTGCTTGAGTAACGGCGATGGACTCGCCATCTGTCACGTTGGCACCTAATATACCTCTGGCGGAAAGTGGGTGTGTGGGTATTACCTATACACCTCTGCCTACCCTTTCGGGGACCCTTGTGGGAAGGCGTGAGGATATATTATTATATTATTATTATTATTATTTATATATATATGACCAGAGTATCCAGCCTAACTTTTATTTGTATTTACTCGACTCCCTAGTCCTCGTTAGGGATTCGTGCGTGACGTAAACACCATCGTTAATTTCGCAAAAAAATATTAGAACGGCACGATTGATATAGATAATCTTTTTTTAAGTATTTGCACCGCGATCGTGTGCGAATTTTTTTTTACTTAAGTAGCTGGGCGGGACGGCTGGTTTATGTACATTTACGTCAGTACTAACGTTCAATTATTGTATTGGTATTGCAAAACGCACAAATGGTATATAAACATGAGGAAACCCAGATGAAATCAGCACTTTTGACATGGTGGTCTAGTCTACAGCGGTGTCCGCTTATTTACAAAACGCGATATGAAGTATAGCGGATTGGTGATTTCTTCTCAGTTTCAACATATACATTAGTCTCGTAGTTGCAGAAATTTTAAATAAATTTGACCGGTGCTCGTTACATTGAAGAAAGGAGTTGGATTTTATTTTTTCCATGTAGTGCTATTTTTATCCCTTAAAACAATCGTGGTTTTATTACCTTATTACAGATTATATGGCATTAATATGCTCACTGTACTTGTCTGTCACCGGGGCGGCACATACTTAGCGTTCTGAAGTCACATACCGAACAATAATATAACATTAAGCCTAGGGAGCTTACATTACATAAGGTAGCATTAATTTATTCGAAGGACAAAAGAGCTAGGGACCCTTGACAGTAGACGGGAGCGTCGCGGAGGCAGATCATTGGCTTGTAGACTTAAGAGACGGCGGCCTGCATCACCTCATCGAAAGCTTGTTCGAGGCAATGCTTCAGTTCTGCGTACGACACTACCAACACGCTTTGCTCGTCACGTGACATCAGCTCCACCTGTCAAAAATGGCGTACGTCATTTACGAGTACAGTGGAACGTGATGGGTTGAGCGCAGTTTTGGCTATTCGCTGAAGTTACCTGATCCATAGTGCCACCATCGAGTTGATTGAGGTTGTATGCGATGTGCGCCTGGTCGATCCACGGCCGCCCGTCAGTGGACACGGCGTGGAAGATATAGTCGCGGAACAGCTTGAGCATGTAGCGGTCGCCCGTCTCGGACCAGGATGGGTCAAGGTTCAATCTGGACACAAGCATATTGTCTTAATGATATTGTACTAGCGACCCGCCGACTTCGTACGGGTATCGTAACATCTTTCTATATTAAAGTCGCCTCAGCCATTTCAACCAATTTACACACAACATGAACAAATTATACACTTTCTATTGGTGAATACCGCATGAAAATCCATTCAGAAGTTACTGAATAAGTTATCGTAAACAGACAGACAGACTCAGCGGAGGACTTAAGTTTTAAGATATGAGGTGATGAAATTACGATATTAAGGACATCTGACAATTCACCATGCATGGGAACTGGGAAACTTAGAACTAGACTGAATAGTCTAGTTCTAAGCATTGTTTACGACAATAGCTCCATCTAGAGTCTACTAGCGGTTTCCCAGTTTTGAGGCGCATGCATTTTATTAGTTACAATATATAATTAGCACTTTAAGACAGCTTATGAAAAGTATTAACATCGAACTGATGTAATATGGAGACTTTATAATAGAAGTTAGGAATAAACTAATTAAGTATAGTCTGTAAGTCTAGAGAGAACTGGTGCTCTGCTCTGCCAACCACGCAAAGAACTAGACGTGATAATATATATGTAAGATCTCGTTCCACCGCTTCGATGACGATCCGGAAAACGAAAAAGAAACAAGAAGTGCTTTGAGAGCCTTATGGCAACCGACCAATATTTATGTGAATCAAAACGGTTTGCTGCGAAAGTAACAGACGACTTACTCAGGTCGCTCGTTGACTACGCCAAGTTTGACGAGTATGCGCAGGAGTCGACCATTGTCAATCTCACGGGCCAATTGATCCTCGAAGGCATCCGCACGCCTCTCCAGAGCCTCCACCTAATTAAACGTACATACATCTAGATCAGATGGATACAACCCTATTTATTTATTTTAACTGGACAAGTCTGCCACGCCTTCCCAAATTGTCAACATTCACTGTACTCTTTTAAACGACGATAATAAGACGAGTAGTGAATCAATAAAAAAAATCTAAGCGTCATATAAATATGACTGAATGTCAATTAGCAACTGAGACAGTTCCAATGCATTTCTCCTTCCTGTAAGTTTAACAGGTGTCTTTAGAGGCGGGCTGGCTGGACGAAAGCAACATTTTAACACTACAAAGGCCGCTCTACTGCTCTCTAATCGAGACTTCTAACTACAATAAATAGTAAGCAACAACAATAAAAAAGTAAAGTTATTTGTCTGCGACATTCTGCGAATCAAATTTGATAATACGGCCGATCTCGTTAGTCTCGAGCTCGCTGAATCAACACGTTAAACTCTGGAGTCTGCATGTGTCAGGAACATGAATCATCAATATATTTTGTCAGTGTTCGAAATACTTTCCACCCCTTGCAAACATGTCGCGTTGTCGTGACGCGGCATGTCAACTCTACTAGGTGGTAAGTCAAATTACACATTTACCTGGGTGTAGAACCTGGCTCCAATCATCGGCATGAGATCAGTGACGGAGCGGCGAGCAGTCGAGTTCGATAATAAATACCTAGAATCGTACAAATTTATACTAATATTGTTAACTATTAGTAATACGTAAGAAATGTGTGTTGTGTGTTAAATGTGGAATAATGAACCTAACCTTTAAATATTTAATGATATATGTATGAGAATCTTTAGATATTGCATACAATAGAATTGTATTAAACTAAAACGTAGGGCACCATGCCATGTAGCCGCCATCATATTGACGTGCCCTCAAATAAGGTGTAACTTTATCGTTAAGCATAGTATGTTGCGTAAATGATGTCTGTACTTAGGTAATTTTACATTCAATAAATTGATTTTATTTAACTTATATCAGCTATAGTTTTGTCGATAAGCATTGGGGCAACGATTAAATGATTACTTGAATCTTTTGAACATTTACATCGCAAGAGGAAGTACAGTTTGCGAGCTGTCAAATGTGTCTGGAGCTATAGCCCGAGAGACTAGAGCTCGTGTGGAATGTTTAACGGAATCATGTTAAATAGTTTAAATAAACATCTACATACAGTATCAAATTCTTGAGATCTGGAGAATAAGTCCTGGCAACGAGGTCCATAGAGGCGGAAATGTTGTCGCAGTGGATGGTCCGACAAGCCAGAGCTAGGGCCAGCCGCCCTAGGGCAGTCAGATCCTCTTGTTGGGCCTGTCACCACACGACACATAACAAATGAGCACTGTATCACTACGTCACACGTCACTACGTCGCAGCATGTTAGGGAACAAAAATATAATAAAAATAGGGAAATTTGTTTCTCTTGACAATATTTTTTCTTAAAAATGGTAATAACGGTAATTATATATACTGCACAATATATATATATATACTTTTCATCAGAAAAATCGAGACCCCTTGCAAGTTTATGTATTGTAAGGATTATCAGAAAAATGTGTGTATAAATAATAATAATAATATATCCTCACGCCTTCCCACAAGGGTCCCCGAAGGGGTAGGCAGAGGTGTATAGGTAATACCCACACACCGTATATTTAGGAAATATATGTCAAATGTCGTTTAATAGTGAATAATACGACATTTGACATATATTCCTTAATAAAGAAGTATATATAATACGTAAAAGATTATATCTTAATATATATAAATTGCGTGTCACGTTGTTTTTCCGCGATGGGCTCCTAAACTACTTAACCGATTTTAATCAAATTTGCAAACCCTGTGCAGTTTGCTCCAACTTAAAAGATAGGTTAGCTTACATCTCAATTGGACCCGATAGGTGGCGCTGCGATCGTGTTTCAGGAAGTAAAACTTTTTCCCCCGGGCGAAGCTGGGCGGGGCAGCTAGTTTATTATAGATTAAAGTGTAATGCATGAAGTCGCTTTTACTAGCCGTTATATGCATGAAGATATATATAGACTACAAGAGTTTTTGTAAGTAAATGTCACTCAATATTCGCGTGTGATCGCGTTAGTACATCTTAAAGTTGTTTGCGAGAATAAAGCGCTGGTCAATAACAACGAATGTCGATGTCGGAATATAGAACAAAAGCACTCATTTCATATACAAATACATATTATAACCGAGACACCTGGCTCCACTCAATCAAATTATAATACCAAAGTGGGCTGTTTCACTCGCTACATACATTAGGATCCACTTAAGATGCGCTCATACCCTTTTTACTAACAAATATCTCAAAGATTGTATTGTAATGCAAAATATCAATTGCTGGAAACAATATGACATGTCTTATTGGTACTTTTGTATGGACAAATAATACAAACCTGCGTAACGTCGTTGGTGTTGGTATGCAATGCATCGATCACGCCACACCAAGCAATACGTACGCGACACCCATTCATCACCACTTTCGTGGGATCGAGGCTTCTGCAAAAGGACGATGATTTCAGAAATACAGTCTAAACTATACAGGTAGGCATAACAGTTAGCTTTGAGAGGATAACACATGGAGAAAGGGGAGGAAACCGAGGAACGCATCTTTATAATTTATATCCCGGTTGTGTGCTCTAGCAGATATAAAGAAAGAGGACATATATTAGCTTCCAGCGTGACAGATGGCGAGACCACCGCCGTTTCTCAATTACGACGATACATACATATATAAAATTTCTTCTTAGACATATGCAGGTTTATTACGCCTCAAGTTCAAAAATTATAGAATAATCTGGAATACGTATGTAAATCATATAAATTGCCACGGTGAAGGAAAACTTCGACAAGAATCCAGCATACGTTTAAAACAAATTCAAAGAAGTATCCTTACAAATATTATAAATGTGAATGTAAGTTTGTTTGTTACGCTTTCACGTAAAAATTACATAACCGATTATCATGAAAGTTTGTACACATATTCCTGGAGGTATAAGAAGTAACATAGGATACTTTTTATTGAAAAAAAAAACATTATTACGACTGAAAAAAGCCGGTTTACTGATATTTTTTTATGGTGATGGCTTATACCCAGGATTGAGACATAGGCTACATTTGAATCCCGAAAGCTTCAAAGCTGTAATATTATAAAGGCAAAAATATGCATGTCGCTCTTTCCACGCGGGCGAAGCCGCGGGCATAAGCTAGTGTATAATATAGCTGTGCTTGAGAATGGGCGTTGAATTTGCAATTGGGTGTGGGTGTGTGGGTACTACACACCTCTGCCTATCTCCTTCCCCGATGAGACCCCTATAGGTGGGAAGGCGTGTGGATATACATTATTGAACTATACACATACATACATATCATCACGCCAAGTCCCTAATAACGGGGTAGGCAGAGAGTATAGAGCGCCAGTTCTCTCTAGACTCACATACCTCTTTCGCTTCGTCCACATTCATCAGACTCTTCATACATGCTCGTCGGTTTCGAGTACTCTTAACGTTCCCGTCCTTCAGAGTCCGATCTATTTGATCCAGGTAGTTGGAACGTGGCCTTCCTCTGCCTCTTCTTGCACACACTTTTGCTTTGTATATCTGTTTCGTCAATCTTTCTTCACTCATCCTTTCTATGTGTCCAAACCAACGTAACATACCTTTCTTCATCTTTACAATCACGCCCTCATTCACGCCAGTTGATTTGCGAATCTCTTCATTGCGGATTCGATCTAATATCGTTACGCCGCACATTTTTCGAAGAGATCGCATCTCGACTGCATTCAAGCTATTTTCATACTACCTCTGACATACCCACAACATATAAATAGCCTTTTAATAATCAATGATATGCCCATGCCTCATTCGCAATATATGTTGATGAGATTCACAAGTTCAGCCGCCTCGCACCTGTGCCGGTATTATCATGTGGTGTCTCGGCGCAACTTGTTGTCTAGGTCAAGTGGTCAGTTGGAATAATGAAATAACATCACCATACCAATGTGTATGTTTTATGCGGTAACAGACCTAGGTCAAGGCTAGGCTTCGGTTACTCAAAGACAACTTTCTTGTAGACGCTATATGAAAATTAGTACAATTTGTTTATTAAGAACCAAGAGTTATTCATTAAATTATGAATGCACTAACACGGCAAGGTTGGAGCCCTGATAGCCTTTATAGAACATTAAATGCCAATGTCCCAGTCGGTCGAAAAAGTTCGTATTCCATTATGTTTTCAAATGACTACAGCATCTTGCATCAGATGCAGCTTGTATGAAAAAAAATTTTGTAACGATTTAAAGGAATGATTAACTTTGAAATTATCAATTACAAAGAAAAATAAATAATATATAATAAGATAAAGATATAAGAGGGATGCCGTTGCCCAGCAGTGGGGTACAGATAGCTAAAAATCGATAACACCAATTCCGCTTTAGGAATCCATGCTTATCTTATACAGTTTGTCATCTATCGCCGTTTCGAGGGATCACAACTTAGAATAGAATTGTAGATCCGAATCGGGCAGACTTTTAATTGAGCTTTGAATATTTTTAAGCAGACTACCGCAGGTAAAATATTTAATAATTAAATATTTGAGTAAACGCTGATATTACTGAAGTGGACTGAAGGATTGTAAGTTTCTACCTCAAATAAGAAGATATCATATTGATATTTTTTTGGTACCGCCTGATGGTAAGCGGTTACCGCCGCCTATGGACGCTTGCAACACCAGGGGTATCACTCGCGCGTTGCCGACCCTGCAGGAATCTTTTCACACCCTTGAAGAACTCCATGCTGTACTCTCCAGGGAAAACCTCAACGGGGAGCTCATTCCACAGCCTGAGCGTTCGCGGAAGAAAACTCCTTTGGAAGCGCACAGTGCGAGACCTTTGTGGTTCCAAGGTATGGGGATGAATTCCCCGACGATGGCGAGAGGTGCGATGGTAGAAGGTGGATTTTGATGAGTCACTGTGCCACGATCGCTTCTTAGTAAGTATACAAATGATTAATGATGAATGAAGATATTTACCTGCAAGCTAGGCCGGCTGTATGGATGACGCGTAAAGCTGCGGTGAGCTGAACGATAAGGCTCCACAAAACCGCTTCGGGAAGCAGAGCGCCGCAAGCGACTGCACGCAGCATTGCGTTTTTCTAAAGGGAATATTTTTTCAATCAATTATATTTTCGCAAGTAACTGACGCTCGTAATATTTGTGAACAGTTGTATGAGGGCTGTTCCTAGAAATTGATGTACATATTAGGTTTTTAATTTTAGATTTTTATATTACAGGGTTAAAATTTTTAATAGGGCTCAGCGTCATGGCATCTGCAGCACCAATCGTCCAAACAATAGTAATAAAGTTTCATATATATATATATATATTACTCTAATTTACCTTGACCTTTACTAGAGCCGTGGTGGCTGAGTGGTTCGAGCAGTTGCCTGCGACACAAAGATCGCAAGTTCGAATCCCGACTGTACCAATGAGTTTTTCTGAACTTAAGTACAGTGATTAATCACACCACGAGCTTTACGGTGAAGGAAAACATCGTGAGGAAACCTGCATACGTCTGAGAAGAAATTCAAAGGCGTATGTATGGACGTGCTTGAGTAACGGCGATGGACTCGCCATCTGTCACGTTGGCACCTAATATACCTCTAGCGGAAAGTGGGTGTGTGGGTATTACCTGTATTACCCATACACCTCTGCCTACCCCTTCGGGGACCCTTGTGGGAAGGCGTGAGGATATATTATATATATAATTTACCTGGTGCGTGTATGGACGTGGTGCGTCCGGGTCCGAGGAGAACGGATCGAGGAACCCGTTGTTCCCGTCGGCCATGCCTCCGGCGCCGCCAGACAGGTACTTGTTCATTACGGTCACGCACGCCGGATGGTACTGGTAAACCAGAATCAAAGCTGGATTGGGAGAAAAACATTGTTAGTAAGGCTCATCTGAACAGTTGGTCCTACGTTACTGACTGAGTGGTTCCCACCTTTACGATCGAAATAAGTAGAGAAAACCATTTCATTTAACGTTAATTATATTTAATACAAGATTGAGGGTAAAAGACCACGAGGGCGAAGCCCGATACGATGGTCCGATCAATTCCGCACCACTCTCGACACCAGAGTCCAAGATGCGATACGCGCTGCTGAGAACAGATCCCGATGGCGCAACATTATCAAAGAAAAAGTGATTCATAGGGGAGGTCACGATCCTTAGCATTGAGGAAAACGACGCCAGAAGGATATTTAATACTTTTTTCGTGCGTGTAAAATGGCGACGGAGGATCTGTCACAATGACACCTAAAGGATGTTGTTACATGTTGTGTAGCCCTTCAGGTATTGTCATTAAACATAAAGATATGACGACAAACTTCAAAGGTAATCACAATCGAAGAACGTTCCAGAAGGAAGCTTTTTAAGCGATGACCCACAATATTGATAGGCAAAAATATTCAAACAATTCAGACCGGGGCTTATATTGATATCATCCATACCGACAGCCGACGTAAGCAAGCGATGATTATACAGTATTTCTCCACAAAAGTCACATTTGAATTTGAAATCACTTCACAGGTCAGTCAGGTGTGTCCTTGGCGTGATGACATGTAGGTCAGTCAGTACGGGCGCACTTAGAAAATGCATCCAACTCCCATAAACTTGACAGAAAAGTTTCAAGGTTTATTATTGTAATGACTACAAGTTCGACTTTGATATACTCGATTAAAGACTATTGTTTTTCACTTTCCACCGTCGTTAATTCAGAATCTGGCACAAATTCATTCGAGTAGGTAATTAATATATATATTAATAAAATTACGCAAAAGAATTTGCTTTAGCTGTCTAGTGCAAATCGATGACACGTGGTGCTAATATCGGAAAAGCTGTGAACCATTTGATTCGTCTGCGTTTACTACGCAAAAGAAAGCTCACGATTAGGTAAATTCTACGATTTAATGATTCCACCATTTAATAAAACAATTGATTTGCCAGTTAATATAGTTAACGAGCCCCCTTGACCAGAGAAATGAGTTCTGAGGGGCAATGCTATCCTTCTTGAGTTCTATATATTTCAAAGAATCCAGTGACTTTCATTCTTCACACTTACCTGTACTAATGTGACGCTATTACGTTTTTAAATATAAATTGTACACAATATAGCTAGGGACACGAAAAAAGTATCGATACTTTGTGGTATCGATACTTTTCCTTTCGATACCGATACTTTTGTACTCGATACTTTGTATTCGATACTTTTACTCAATGAGTACTTTATGACAGGTATCGCATCGAATAAATTGTAGAAATTCCCTATTTCAAATTTGACCTCATCGTTCCATCCGTTCAAAGACATTCAGTTCCTACCTTCTTTCATTCACTTTACTAACCAATAAACTTAAAAAATAGCGAACATTCGCGATTTCTTTAAGTTTTTCTCTTTCATTAATGCGGTTCATAATCATTGTCCTAGAGTATTATTCGATTTATTAAAGTGTAATTTAAAAGTACTCACAATAGTGAGTCACCAAAAGATCATGTTGCAAAACGCATAGGGTTTTGCAACATGTCTTGAATTAGACTTCGTTGTTGTTAATCTTGAAAAAATACTGCCAAAGTTCTCTCTTACTTGAGGGCATTTTTCTAGACTCAAATATAACATTTACATCACAGAATAATAATTATGTGATGTAAACTTTACTATTAACGAATACTTTCCTAAAAAAACTACTATACCGAGTACTTTCCTAAGAAAGTACTCGATACTTCAAAGTATCGATATTTTTGTTTCGATACTTTTATGAGTACGATAATTTTTTTCGATACAAATCATGAGTATAGTATCGATACTTTCCATTCGATACCGCGTCCCTAAATATAGCTAAAGTGTATAATATATGTATACCCCCGGTTCATAAAACGCATAAAAAGTATGTCTCGTGAATTCTATAAATCGTAATGAAGAGATTCGCGAAGCAGCGAAGCAAGCACGCGCTAGTTGATTCAATACTGAAGAATAATTTGGTAGTATTGCCAAGAACCTTTAGACGAAAAATGTTAAATAGGAATTCACCGCATCAGTATATCGAATTATTTATTCACACTGAACCCCACTGCACAACAATTGTACCAACTTGAAACTAAAAGACAACATAAAAAAAATTACATATATGACTTTGTAAATTTTCACGTTGCTGAATATTTTACATTTTAATATCGCGTCATCGCCTGATACGGACTCAATTCATCCAGACTTTTTCCCCCTGATCAGACACCTTCGAGAAGTCTGGCAGGGCGCACATACGCTACGACAATACAGGACAATAAATATTTCTGCGACGATAAATCTTTCTTGGACTATACATATTTTTGACATTAAAAGATTTTTCAGACTGAGTAAGTATTAATCTCGTTTATTAACGCTAATGTAGTATTTGATTTTTTATATCAACTGTGTAATGGCGGCGGTCCTGTGATCAGAGCACGTGCGTTGTGAATCTTAAGATCGCGGGTTCGTATCCCGTTTCTCACGGATAATTGTGGAACGTTTTGGATATCCTAGGTATCTATTAGTATCTAAATAGTACGATATTGTTACCAGGTTCTAATATCACAAGTTTTACGTAGTTTGGTACTAGGTATCTAATTTCAAAGATTTGAACTATGACAGGATAAAACATTACATTAGTGCTGATGACAATTATACGTGATATAATGTAAACCTCATGGTAAAGAGGCAGGCAGAGGTGTGAAATCACCTCTTCGGCAAAGAGTATCAGATATTTCCGGGGTTTTCAGACATTGGTATCGGCAGGTGTTGCTGAACTGTATATATAATCACGTACTGAAAATATATTACATTCTAGGTTGTTCGTTTTACACGACAATGAACCTCAAGTACTACATATTATACATTGAAACGAAAAGGGCTCAAGTAGCCACCAGTTACATGTTAGAAATCTTGAATAACTACCACGTCATGTACGCCAAACAGCGAGGTGGGACTTGTCAAGCGCTATGTGAAGATTCAAATGACATGCTCATGCACCGGACATTCGAATCTATCGACAGCATCAAGGTTTACGTATATAACGATGAAATATTGACTGCAGTCTATATAGACCATTTGCTTCAACTAATCAAAAAACTCGAAGGCAATGTCATCGTCAATAATTTGAAGGATTGGGATATGGTTGAATAAACCCAATAATTATATTACATAAAATTATATATAAGATTTTTTTTTAATTTAAAATGTATCCTTTCATAAAAGATAGTATATCTAGATATAAGTTTTTTTGTATTTAAACAAGATTATTCATACTTCAGCTGTGGATTTTCAAAGAGTTTCCAATGATATTTTATTAAGATGAATAAAATGAACAAGCTATTAAAATAAATTAATATTACATAAAAAAGTTGTTTTATTCCATAAGCACTTTGGATATACCTTGCTCCTTTATACAATTACTAGCTGTCCCGCCCAGCTTCGCTCGGGTGAAAAAATTAAATTGCCCGTAGCACGATCGCAGCGCCACCTATCGGGTCCAATTTAATATAGCCTATGTTACTTGTGGATAATGTAGCTTTCGAATGGTGAAAGAATTTTAAAATCGGTCCAGTAGTTTTTGAGCCTATTCATTACAACCACACAAACAAACAAAGTTTTCCTCTTTATAATATTAGTGTAGATGTATTAAGGAGTCTGCTATATTTATTGTAGACGCGTCTTAATAGCTTAAACTTAGGGGACGGTCAAAACACACATTTTTCTAGTACTAGACTACACATACGCTTTTCACTCTTGGAGAGCTTATACCACCAGGATTTCTTCACTGTTAAGTGTCGTGACGTGTCATTGATATTTAAATGTCCTGAGCCACCTACAAACCTTGCAGATGACCATAATAAACTACTTTGCTATCACTCTAACAAATTAGTTTCCATTATCTACATGGGCCCTGCGGATTCATGTGCTTAAAATTTCAAATTTCGTTGTGTCATTGTGGCGTGCTGGAGTACCAAAGATAATCAAACACTTTGGCATTAAAATGTTAGTAGGATAAAGGTACGTATACTCACAGTGATCCCCAAAAGCCTGAGTAGTGAAGCACTCGTGCAGATTAATGATGTTGGGGTGGTCAATCTGCTTCCACATCTCCAACCTCTTGGTGCCTACGGATGAGTAAGCATGCAGCCGCCTCAGTGCATAATGCTCGCCGCTCTGCCTGTGCGTGGCCCTGTATGCAGTCGCCATCGTGTGCTGCAGAGAACTCTCTAGAGGCACCAGCTCCGCATACATTTCCACGTTCTCTGGCAGATCTATGGAACAATATTTGGATCGTAAGAATCCATGTAATTATTGTTGATGATTTCATCAGCGTAAAAAAATCTCTCATGGGTAGATTGTATGTCAACACATGGGATATGTTTTCGTCCAGCTAATTAATATTCTATCACCGTTCAGTAATTGTTCCGTGAAAGAGGATTACCCATCCTCACATACAAATATTTGTATATTATAATTTCTAATCTACATATATTTATGCCGATGAAAATCGTGACATTTATTAAGTATTTGTATCTTCAAAAGTTCTTTATAAATACACTTTTTGGCTCTATCACCTGAATTATGGACTAATTATGTTTTAAGAGACAACCACATTATGATACGCCCATTCGTCGGTATATATACTATACATATAAGCAACTCCTATCTATACCGAGCGATCTTTAAACATATGAAGCGTCTATGATTGTAAAGATCACGAAGTAAAAGGAAGAGAAGGGAGATTGTCGGCTAATCACGAGGTATAGTGAGACCGTATGAATTAGTGATTATTGATAATTTTTGCAGGTCAATTGATGTGATACGTGTGTGGTAAGTATGTTTTTGGACAGCACATAGTTAGTTAAGGATACTTTACCTGGATACTGATGAAAATCAGTCTGCAGGAAGATCTCATCATTCCGTTGGTATATCTCCGCCTGAATGGTCTCAGGCATGTAGAACGTAGCGGCCAGATCTTTAACGGAAAACCACGACATTAATTAGTAGTAAAGTAGTTCTTGTTCAATATCTTTAATTTTCAAGACTACACCTAAGATTATGCATCAAAGAATGAGCAGCCTAGGCATTTGAATATAATAATTCGCGTTTGAAAATAACTACATATTTTTATAGTAACTACTAGCTGTCCCGCCCAGCTTCTCAGACGTATGCAGGTTCCCTCTCGATGTTTTCCTTCACCGTAAAGCTCGTGGTGTGACTAATCACTGTACTTAAGTTCAGAAAAACTCATTTGTACAGTCTGGATTCGAACTTGCGATCTTTGTGTCGTAGGCAACTGCTCGAACCACTCGGCCACCAGGGCTTTTTTCATACTATCTGTCCGGTAGATATAGAGGTAGAAACGTAGTCGTAGACCCAAGATAGCTACACGAGCAGCAACATAGGTACAGGTGCCAATGGGACTTAAGGTTCAATGTTGCTCAACTAGGTCTTGTAGTGTCAAGCCATTTAAGAGGTCCATCACAATGCTGAACCAGACAATAAATCAATGAAAAACAAGGAGTTCACGACATTGACATCGATAATCGCTAGCGAGCTGACACTTCGTGAGTTGTTAACAATGTACAAGGAAAACTGTTTCTAGCCAACTTGGTAGAACAAACGCGATTTTTAACGCTACACATATATAACTAAATTCGCACCTAATATTTCTTGGCAAATGCTGTTTTAGTGCCTATCTGCGTAGTCTATGAACATCATATATAGGACACATAACACATAAAAATTTCTGCAGAGTTATTTCTAAACACGAATTTGATTACCATCAAAAATGTTACGGAGCCAAACTTCAACGTTATACATATGCTATAGGTATAGAACCCTACTTCTTCTTAGATACTTCTAAGAACATCTTTATAGAGCTTCTTAAGAGACACAATTCCTCAATTATTTAAATATGAATTATTATTGCATTGAATATACATTATTATTGTGTAAATTTAGCCGTTTACGCAGCGCACACAATATACACGCATTTTTCTGAATCCTTACAAAACATAAACTTGCAAGGTAATAATAATATAATATATCCTCACGCCTTCCCACAAGGGTCCCCGAAGGGGTAGGCAGAGGTGTATAGGCAACACCCACACACCCACTTTCCGCCAGAGGTATATTTAGGTAACTTGCAAGGTGTTTCGGTTTTTCTGATGAGAAGTATATTATCAAGTCGCAGTGAGTGCATTATTGAGCATAAATTCTTTCACTAGGCCATACTATCAATTAAATATTAATATCAATCGCATTGTAACATCAACATGCACCAGCAATTTACATAATAAAAGAGGATCAATCGTGAAACAACAAAGACTTGGAAGAGCAAATTATATGCTCTGGTCCGTTTGGTAATGTTTTACTTAGTTATTATAATGTATATATGTATATATATATATATGCAGTATACTCAGTGGCGTACCTACCGGAGGGCTCAGGGGGCCCCTCGGCCTCTTAATTGAACTTTTCTCTCCACATTCGGAATATAAATAAACCAGATTCCATGCGACTTTAATAATGGCAACTTGGTATTAATTTGTTCATTACAATAAGTTACAATTTGTATTTGGTTTCTAATTTTATTATGGAGTCGACTGTATTATACGACGAATCTGGATTACGACAAATCTGGAGTACGTCGAATTCGTAAAACGACGAATACGGAACAAACGATTTTATATACTTTATATGTACCTAGTTCTGCACCAGGGCCTTTGATTAACTAGCTACACCACAGAGTATACTTGCCGTTTCCAATTGTATCGTTACATTTATAGGTACACAGGTGCTTAAGTGCATAGTTAATATGAGTAAAATGTTGTGGCGTGTACCTGATTTTGGAGACATCGGTCCCGTGAGCGTAGGGTTCCCGGAGTAGATCTGCGAGGCGTACGGAGACACCATGTTCGGACCCATCACGCCGCCAAGGCACGGGTCTGGTGGCCCTGGGAATTAATGTACAATAAAAAAAAAATTACAATTACAATCTAAGTCATTTACTCGTAACCAGCGAGTATGTATGTACTATGTAGTGAGAGTGAACGGGCGCTCTACTCTCCCTGCCTACCACGTGATGGATTTGGGAGTGATGGTATGTATGTACAAGTAAGTATTCTTATGAAAAAATACTACATTGGCTGGTGAACGACTATGCAGGAAGGATCGGAGGGGGGGGGGGGGCTTGAAAACTTGCCCACTACTTTAATCACTCGGTCACCCCGAGTCTGATGGCAATGATGGTTGCGAGTAACCAAGGCCTCTCATTATTGTGCCTAAATCAAACATTTTGGGGTTGGCACACACCCGACCTCAAAGTGGCTGACAATGTGTGAAACCACTTCCTTCTGACCTTCGCCCAGAACACGTCAAACCGACAAACCTTTAACCCCTTTCAAAAAGTTCAATTGGTATCCAGGATCTATTATCCACGCATATTCCCGACGCACAGATGGTTCTTAGAATTGGGTCACCCATTCATCTATTGATCACTCACTACTAAACTTATTATGTACATATATAAAAAGTAGCTGTGGGCGATATTAGCCCGGTATCACCTAGCTTTTATTAGACTGATCCACTTCCCTGGTTAGCAGCGTAAAGATATATAGCCTTCCTCATTAAGCTGGATACCCAATGCAATGGAATCGGTTAAAAAGAGTTTTCAAATCGGATAAGTAGTTCCAGAGATAAACTCTGCCTAGATAAAGCCTACGCGTGTAGTTATGATCTAAAACTCGATAAGCAATCGACTTTACTTTCAATTCCGACAAAATGACACATTGCAATGAATTCTATACATCTCTGCGCAGTTCTTGGAACTCTTAGTTCTTTAAAACCATTTAAGGTCTAAGGCAAGCGATAGCTAGATGGATGTAAATCTTTATCACAATACGTTATTGTAACCTAACAGCAGCAGAATAGATTTAATATTAATGTTCATATAGCATGAATGCATCGCAAAATTGCATTGCTGAGTGAATAACTGGACTGAACTGGCTGGCAAACAGAACATGTACTTCTAGTATATAAGCACATGACCCTATCTGAACTATATATAATGCTGTTGTTCTATTAGAGGGACCTCGAGACCCAATAATTGACACTTAGCGCGAAATAAGTTATGTCACTAAACAAAGGATAACATGAACGGAAACAAATAGATTTTGTCTAGTGGATTCGGAGACCCCTTGTGTATTCTCAAAATTATTGTGTACTATGTGACTTTAAAATGTAGGTAATTGGCTTACTGAAACAACATTATTTTTATTTCATTAAGCATTTACAAATGAGAATGTTTATATATAAGATAATTTGAATACCATTAAGGGTAAGGGGTACTACAATTTATAGTCTTACCCATGTTGGCTATCGATAAGTTGAGGCTGTCGTTCGTCGCATAAAAGTATGTGGTCCCACCAACGTTTTCCTGCACAAAAACATATCAAGTTACTTTAAAAACACATTAGATATTAATGTTATTCAAGTTATGAAGTCATTAATTTAATATAACTTTGCTTTACATAAATACCTCAGGACAATTGCACACAAATTGACCTAGTCCCAAAGTAAGCAAAGCTTTTGTTGTGGTAACTAGACAACGATATATTTACTTATATAGATAGATATATACATAAATACACAAGACATCCAAGACTAAGGTACAAATAGTCGTGTTCATCACACAAATATCTGCCCTCAGCGGGATTCGAACCTGCAACCACAAGTTTCGCAGTCAGGGGCTCTAACTACTAGACCAGACAGTCATCAAATCTTATAGTAAGACTGATAAACCAGCAGAGTCTACTATATAAAAAATGCATTTTTAATGGGATCCGATAAATTGTCATCAAAATAAAAAAAATATTTCCATGTTTTTGTTTTGCATTGTATGGTAGTTGTTAAAGTAGGTATTAATAATGCAAATGTCCTATATTTATGGTAACATTTATCCACTTGTACTGAAAAAAGAGAAGACTCTCCTAATGATTGAGAGTTGTTGGCTATGCTTTTGACTGAAGTATTGTTAATCCAAAGGGAAGCAATATAATTTAGCTGTAATCTTCTGTCAAATGGGTATACTGCCCCAGTTGAGCAGTTCCAATTCTGAATGATAAACTGTGAACTACTTAAAAATTAATATAAAAAATATATATTTTTTGTGGAAGTGAGACACATTATTTATAAATGTTGTGTTCAAATATGCTTGGTGATGATACAATATGATAATGGTCTCCCTATATTTTTTAATTATTAAAAGCATCCTACAGTAGATAACAATTTGATAAAGATATTATCACTAAGAACTTGAGGAAACATACTCATATGTATTAATTACCTGGTGTACCTGTGGTGTGCTCTGAGGAATATTAGACAAGGGAGAGACATTCTCTGGCGATTCAGGCAGTATGTTCTGCGGGTAGTAGTTCATAGGCACAAACTCACTAATTAGTACCTGTAATTATATACTTATTTGACACAAACACTTTATTTCAAATGGTAAGTAATTGAAATAATTCAGGAGTATATAGATTTAGTTTCACTTACCCAAAAATAATCTGAATAATAAATACAAGATGCATGATCACTAACATCAAATAAAGCAGTAACACTTCACCTAACAAAGCATTGATTAGGACTTACCTTCTTAATAGATGTGGGAGATGACTCCATGCTGAGCTTGCTCATGGCTTGATTCAGAGACCGCGGTGGGGTCGTCGACGAGAGATTCTGTAATAATACAGTTAAATCAGCTGGAAACAACAAACATCGCGAACTTTTTGCAATCACGCGTTACTTACCATGTATGTCGCCAACTTCGACTCCTGAGGCAGCCCGGGCGGCGAGTAGGGCAAAAATATTGACGGATCCATCTCTGTTACGACGTGCACAGCTGACAATGAAGAACGGAAGACACTTTTTAATTCATGACGAGGTACCAAATGTGTATGTATGTAAGTACAATACGAAATCGATTTTCACGAACGTGCAGGCGCATTAGTCGCATGACATACACCTACCTATGAACAAACTAGTAGCCCATAATCCTCGATAGTTGACTAATAATGAAAAACTTATACATCACACAAGATAACGGAAGGTCCGGACATTTTTGCTTTCTTTTTTCTTGTACCTATCAATCTCTTAGTAATCAAGGACCACACAAAATATATGAGAGTTGCTACGATAAACAATTGTTTTTTTGGCAAATCAATATAATCTAAAACAGATTGCGACCACAATAACGCTATAGACGAGCGTTATGTATTAAAAACTACAAAAACGAAATACAGGGGACAGGGACACGAAGACAAATGCAGCTTAATAGAAATAAAGCAGAGTAGGAGTATCGTTGAAGAGGACAAAATTAAATGTACACTGCAATCTAGCTCCTATTGCGCTGTGTTACAATACATGTTTACATACACCCGTGTCATTAGATTTTTTATTTACAGTAATTTCCTCCAGTAATGAATACTAGTCTTTCAGGCTCATAAAAATAATGAAGACTATATCTTACGTTGTTAATAAATGTTTATTAAGAAAATGCGAGGCGTTACGTATTTAAATAACTTCCCGACAGCAGAACATATTAAAAAGTTTCTCAGAAGTCTGAATAGCTTACCTCGCGAGGGAACTGGCATGTTATTATGTGTTTAAAAATTTTACTACCTTTTTTTTCAGGGATTGGAGTGGAATCAGGGAGTGGAGTATATTGAGGTAGCTCAATATACTCCACATATATATAATATTTTTGAAACATATTTTATCACTAAACCCCAGGTAAACTGGAAATGTGGGTTGGATAAATAGAGGTCATATGTGATTGTAATAAATTGATCCTGCGGCTAAAAAAAAAGCAATCATAAACATAAATAAAACCTTACCGGCATGAGGTCGACATTCGCTAGAGGTCACTTGGACATTTCATAACTATGTATTAGGTATTATATATATTGTGAAGCTAGGAGAAACGAAAAAACTACAGATGAACCATTAGCAGCAGCGTTAATAAGATTGTATATTATATATCCTCACGCCTTCCCACAAGGGTCCCCGAAGGGGTAGGCAGAGGTGTATAGGTAATACCCACACACCCACTATCCGCCAGAGGCATATTAGGTGCCAACGTGACAGATGGCGAGTCCATCGCCGTTACTCAAGCACGACTATACATACGCCTTTGAAT